>JAODAL010074812.1:0-14232 GCA_025379985.1 Phyllomedusa bahiana
CCCCTTCTACCGAACGGGGCACAGACATCCCCCCACTACACCTACCACGGGAACCATATTGGTGTCATAGCTCTTCTCCTCTCTGCCAGGTACAGAGCATCTCACACACTCACCACAGGAAAACCAATTAATGTCACAGCTCCCTCTGCACGGGTCCAGAGCATGCCCACTACACTCTAGCACAGGAACCAAAAATTTGGTGTCACAGCTCCCTCTGCACAGGTCACAGAGCATCCCATACACTCTAGCACAGAACCAGTATTTGGTGTCACAGCCCTCTCCACAGGTCACAGAGCAGCCCCTACACCAAACGGGAACCTTTTTTTTTGGTGTCATAGCTGCCTGCACAGTCACAGAGCACCCCCACTCCCTCTACCACAGGGAACCTGTAGTTGAAATACGGGGAAAAAAATTGCGACCCGCGCATGTGGGGTTAGGAAAAAAAGCCAAGAAATTCGACTTTAGGAAGGTGTCCTTTAATTCTTAAAAAGATCAGGGTGAAGACCCCGCACCTTTAAAAAACTCGGAAAATAAAAACCCGGGGGACGCGTTTCCCCGTATACCGGCACTTTCTAAGGGAAATGCTGTAGTAAAAATTACTGTGATATTTAAATTTTGGTATTTTTGTATATCGGCTGAAGTCAATCAAATATCAAAAAATCCGACTTTTTTGGTTACGTCAATCAAGATAAACAATACAGGCTTCAAAAAAAAAGGGAAAGTTCGTGTCGGTCAAACGTTTGGGAGGAGCGGGACATCAATCACATGTGGGCGTTATCTTTTCCCCCACCGGGGAATCTCCGGGGAGAATTCACTGCGACAAGGAATAGAAAGGGCCCGGAATTGTTGCTTACTTTTTAACATTGTACTTACTTTTAATATGAAAATAAAAAAGGGACAGAAACTATTACCCTTTAAATAAAAAATAAAAAATGTAAGAATGTTTTTTAAATTAAAACTATTTTTTGAAAAGAAAAGGGTTTTTCCTGTTTTTTTGTTTTTATGAAATTACAAATTGGGAACTGAAAATGAAAATTTAAAACGGGTTTTGAGGAAATAATTGTTTGTGAAATTATTTAAAATAATCCGGGTAATATTTAAAATTTATCTTCTATATAGTCTTACACTGGGACAAGGGGGGTATAAGACATTTTTTTCCTATAAGGGCGCTGTATAAAAAAGGCTTCGCTATTTGGGGGAAAAAAATCAATTCCGGGCGGGATTGAAAACCCGGGCCAATCAAAAGGGGGAAAGCTACTCCCTAGGGTAAAAATACATTAAAAAATGTTAGGGGCGCTTATTAGAGAAAAAAGAGTTAGAACGAAAGGAAAAATTAAAAAGACGAGGGGGGTTTTCCTGAACTGACCAAGGGGTAGGGGAGACTCCCTTTTCTATTTTGAAAATAAAATGGGAAAATTTTTGAGGGCGCTTTGCTTTTTTGCTAAAAAAAAGCTATAAAGCCAATCAAAAAAAAAGCGGGTATTATAAACAAACCAATCATAGAAAGAGCTACCTCTTTTAAAAAATGAAGGGAAAAAAGAAAAGGGGCGTCGACCCTTTTGTAAACTGAATATGAAACTGAGATAGACTGTCTGAAAAACGAGGGTAACTGAGTGTCCCTTACTGAGGGGGCTACTCTCTGTAAAAAGGGAAAAATGTGGGAGATTCTAGGGGGCACATTACTGCAACCCGGTTCATTTTAAAACTGAGTTTGGGAAATCTGGAGACGGGGGTTGGTTACAAACGAATAAAAATTGGAAAGGCCTTTGGTGTTTTTTGGGGATTTAAAATGGTAAATTGGACCCCGGTTTTTGTAAAATCCCTTCTTATCACAAGAGAGCGGATATTCTAAATCGATCTCGTTATAAGGGAGGCTCTTGTAGATGGAAATTGAAATGATATTTGCCTCCATAAATGGTATATAAATACCATAAATAGTGAAAAGATGGTAGACCTCGGGGAACTGAAGCAAGAATGCATTTTGTTTCAAAGTGTAATAAATTTCCATCATATCACCCCGACCTTTGGGTTTGAAAGGGTTTTTAAGTTTATAGATCCAGAAAAATCTCTCTTTTTTGTAATGTCGGAATCTATTGGTGTGTTTAATCGGGAAAAAATTTCAACAGGGTTAATTTTCAGGTCATCACAATGTTTTTTTGGGTTTGTGCTAGCTTCAGTGCAGGCCCCAACGCTTTTTGGTTTTTTATATCCCCTTTTTTCCCCCCCCCCCCGCCCTTTAATGGCCCCCGGTTTTTAAGTCTATAGGGGGCCAAAACAGGTGGTTCTGCCGACATTTTGTAGACGGCAGGAACATTCTATCACGTAGATTACAAAAGAGCTTTTACAGGTAATGAAACGAAAATGGGATACAGAAAAAATTGGGTGCGGACCTACCCCCCTTAACCTCCCCCTTTGGCCTCCCCCTGGCCCAAACCTCCCCGGTTTGGGTAAACATGTAGCCCCCCGTTTGCAACCCCAACTCCCCCCCTTGGGCAGCGACAGACCGCCATTTTCCACTACAACCTCTCCAAAAACCCAGCGTCCAAACCCCGCCGCCCAAAGGCACGGGAGGGCCTGATCAACAGGGGGGGGCCCCCCCCCACGCTAAACTTTTCCGGAGATCACTACTAGTTCCCCCCTCGATTTTGGCAAATTTAGTTTTTTGAAATTTTCTCACGATGCCCCTTGGGTGCAGTAAAAATGCGCTACTTGCCTCCCCTTTTCCTTTAAATGTCCCCTTCCTGCCGGTAGAAGTTCATTACTGCGGGAAATAGAGGGTTATGATTGAAATTTTTTTCCCCCGCAATGGATGCACCTTTTCCCCCAGGGAAAGTTTCACGGGCTATGACTTTTTGCCTGGCGTTTGCAGCGGTTAGTCTGCATTGTTTTTTTTGGGGGGGGGGGGCCACTGGGCCCTTTTTTTTTCCCTTTATCTGTTTTTTTTCCCCCTCCCCCCCCCTTTCCCTATAAACCGATCGGTGTGGGGATTTTCTGTCGCGGACGCCCAAAATCGAAGATCGGGGTAAATCGCACTTTATCGTTTTAAATCCCCAAACCCTTAAGATCACATCCCTTAATTTTTAAAAGGGATTCAACATCCCCGAAAAACGGCCCACAGATCCTATATAACCTCCATAAAGCCAAATCCCCATATATTCCTGCCTGCAGAAAACCCCCCTGATAAAAGGAAAAACCCTTTTTCTTAAAAAACAAAAAATTACCCTCCCTTTGGTCCCAAATGGGCAGCAACCCCCTAAAAACCAAAAAAAAAAGGGGAGAAAGCCATTTTGTACAAAAATTTCCCCCCCTTTTAAACGGTTTTGGGAAAACCAGAGCGGATAGCGGGGGTTTAGGGCCGCCCTTTATAAAAGTAGCCTCCAGGGCCACAGATAAAACAGGGGCCAACACTTATGCTCCAAACCAGAACCAGACCCCTTTTCCTGTCAAACTCTATGATCTCACTTGCTTCGCCCAGGGACAGATAGTCTTAAGGGGGAAAAACCTTCAACTTAGTTCTAAAAGCCCTCCCGGGATACCCCCCGGGGCGGGATCGTCAGCCCCTATCCCGAAAAATTTTTGAAAAAACTTAAAACGCCTGCTCCCATGAAAATTCCAACCCCCAAAGACGTGTGGCGCCTCATGAAACCCCTAGGGAAAAGACAAATTCCTTTTTTTTTCCCCCAATCCATAGCCGTATAGTTTTTTATTTTTCTTCAACTTTCCCCTTTCCCTCTCAATCCCATTAAACGCCGGGAATAGGCGTCAGGGACCCATTTCTGAACCAAATCCCCCCCGTACTTTTCGACTTGGACCTTCCCATTTTAAAAGGGAACCCCCTTTTTGCCGGGAAAATTTAAAACGAATCTCTGTTGCAAAAATCCCCCGGGCCCTCCGGGAAAACTCCATTCACTAAAAGGGGAAATTTTGTACCAATCACCAGGGGGGCGACACAAAAACCGAAAGAGGAAATTGGGGGGCACTGAAATGTGTCCGAGGGGCATATTAAAAAAAGGGCAGGGGGCTCGACAAAAGCGAGGGGCTGCTTGCTAAACTTCAATCTTTACTGAAAACCCCCATGTAGGGGGACCCCCCTTCAACAAAAGCCCCACGGGCCCCTCTGAGGAAAATTTTTTGGGGCTGTTTGGCCCGGGACTGCGGCATGAAGCATTTTTTTTAATGAAAGGGGGAAACATGGGCGGTATCGACATCAGGGAAGCAGGGTATTATGAGGGGAAAGGCAACAAGCCGGGGAGATATCTGGGGCCCCGTTGGGCCCCGCGGGCAAAGGGCATCCTGTTTGTTCCCCCCAAATTTAAAAACCCCAAGTGCTGTCCTAAAACATATGACAGAGGACATACTAGAGGTTTTTTTATAAATATTACTCCAAGCTTTTTCAATTTCCAAAAATGACCTCTGGTTTTTAGCAAATGGGGGCTTTGGAAGGGGAAAAATCTGGGGCGAAAACTTGGAAGGAAATGCTCTCCCCTTTTCCCCTCACCCAAAAAACCCTTTAAATTCCTTGGAATCCCCATTCCCCCAGGGGGAAAATTCAGCCCAAAAAATTGCCAAACCCACCGCAGGGGAAAAACCAGGGCCCGATGGGTTAAATGGGTAAATTTTACAAAATCCCCTTTAAAAAAAAGGGAAATTTTTCCCCCCCCCTTTCCCGAATTTCCCTTTAAAACAGTTTCCAGTAAAAATGCCTTTTGATCCTGAATTCCTGAAAGCCCACATAACAGTTTTCCCCAAAAAAGGGAAAAAGAACCCGGGTCCCTTTTTCAAAGCTATAGGGAAACTCCCTTATCAACCCCCTGAACCCCCAAGTATTTGCAAACTGATTGCAAAAGCGCCTGAACCCCCTGTTAACAGATCTCATTTCACCCTTTACCCAAGGGGGGGATTTTTTTCCTACGAGGGAGGGAAGGGGCAATTTCCGGGAAAACCTTTTTTCCCCTTTATTGACCTGGTGAACCGGGCCCAAAGGGCCCCTGCAAGCGCATCTCTTTTAGATGCCAGAAAAACCTTTGGGCCCGGGGGGGAAATGGTCATTTCCCGTTTGGGGTTTGCTGGCAAATAAAAGGACTGGGAAAAGATCGCTCTTGGGAAGGATTTTGGGGTTATAAAAAACATCCCCCTGCCCCAGATCCCGGGGCAACCTTCCCCCTCCCTCCCTCTCTCCATACCAATGGTACCAAAGGGAGGGTTTCCCCCCTCCCCCCCCCCAAAAAACTATCAGGGGGAAATTTAAAAAGTTTTTAGGCTACCCGGTGAAGTGCTCAGCCCTTTTTTTAAGGGCCTCCTCCTGTATGTCACAGAGCCCTTAGTTCCTTGCCCCCCAAATTTTTTTACCTTTAAAACCTATGGTCCCTTTAGTAAACCCCAAAGGGGGAACAGGCCAAAAAGTGAAGCACTAAACCTCACGCTAACCCTGACGTGGGTGCCCCGGGTTTTAGGACAAGTATTCCTTTTTCCTTTGGTTTTCCTTTTCCATTTAAGGGACTTTGGTTACACATTCCATCGAAACCCTTTAAAAAAAACATTTGACCTAAACTTCCCCCCCCGATGCTAAATTCGAAACCAACGAGAAAATTTACAAATGGGGAAAAAAAAGGGCTTCTCCCTGGCTGGGCGAATTAAACCAAACCTAAAAATGAATACTTTACCACGTCTTTCCCCTACCTGTTCCCAAAATATTCCAATTGTACTCCCAAAACCCTTTTTTAATCAATCAATTTGGGCCCAATCCGGGGGCTTTTCCCGGGCCCCAGAGGCAAACCCCAAAGGGGCTCCAGATCCACCTTAATACACCCCGAAAAAGAAAGGGGACTCTCGCTCCCCCCCTTCCAGAATACTTTCCTTTGCTGGGGTAGCAGTGGGGGATACTAGATGGGAATTTTTACGGTTCCCGAAATCCCCAAAAATTTGGGGTTTTCCCAAAAAGAGGCTTCACATTTTTTTCCCCAATAGCGGCAATGCCCTGGGTTCCCCCCCTATCTCTTACCCAGGAAGCTCCTCAAATCCCACTCCATACAAACACAAAAACCCCCATACGCACTTAAAAGATCCTTTCCCACCCGGGTATGAAAATTTTTAGCCCTGGGGGCCCATTCCCCCCCGATCTCGGGTAAACCCCGGAATTTCCAGACTCACAAGGCAGGGAAATTGGGGCTGGGGGGGGACTAGGGGGTTTTACACTAATGATGGATTTATACAGGGAGGGACGATCAAGGGCCCTACCAGAACCTGGTTTTACTTTTCAGACACAAGGGGTATTCCCCAACTGTGCCCATTACCAAACTGTGGCCCGTTTTTTTTGTTCGGGTTAGAAAATACCTCCGCACTTCGACGAACACTTAAAATTTTTCCCCCCCACGTACTCTCCAAATCTAAAGGGGTTTCTACTTTTAAAAAGAGGACCCCACGCTTTGCTTATCAGAAAAACATGGGAGAAGGACCTCCCTGAGAAAAATTCCCCGGAGAAAGAGTGGGGGGGAAAAAATGTTTGTGCGCCTCAAGGGAAACCCCTTTTTTCGATTAAAATTTCAAAAACTCAATTTCAAAAAACTGTTCCCAGAAGGTTTTGAAAGGGTTTTCCCCCAAACGTCTAGTATTTTCCGAGGGGGGGGATGCTGCCCCACTGGTGGGAGTGTGGGGGCATTTTCAGCCTTCTGGAAAAAGGTGGTCCCACATTAAACCAAACCCGATCACGGGGGAACGACCCGGAACCTTTACCCGGTCACTCTTTCTCTTTCCCCAAAAGTTCGAGGGTCCCCCCCCGTCCCTCAAAACCGCTTAATACCACCTATTTAAAAGCGGCCCCCAAAAGGGTGTGGAGGCTTTTGCTAGTTTCCCCCCCTATCAGAATGGTTTGGAAGATCCATCGGATTTTTTAGGATGGAGGGGAAACGCTGTGATTCCCTTTAACCCACTCTTTGAATTACCAAAAGAATTGGGGCTACTGGTTTTATTTCCCGTCAATCAAACCCAGTATTTTGCCAATACTGTGACCCCCTCTGAAGAGAAAAGGGGCGTGGCGGGGACTTTCCTGACCCCCGGTTGGCTTTTAAAACCCCCCCCCCACCCCCCCCTTCCCCCGTTTTTTTCTCAATCTGTTTGGGACTATTTTTGTTGGATAGCATTATTGTAAAAAAGGTAAATGTGCACAAATTCTTACAAAACTTTTAAGGGTTGCCCTCTGCTTAAAACCTTTCCTTTTGGCTAAGAGGGGGGCCCCCAAAAAGCCACTTTATTGTACTTACCTTTTCTGCCGTTACCCCGAAAGGTTTTTGACATGCCCGCATTGATGGACACTGTTTTAAAGGGTTTCCCCGCCCTTATTAAAGGGGTTAAACCCGGGTTATCGCCCCCCTGAAATGGCTTTCCTTTTTTAGAAGGGCCCCCGAGCCAGGACACAATTTCTTCGCTAAACGCCATGTACAGCATTTTTTTTGTCAGTTTTTTTATTATCTGTTTGGGTATGGGATTTTTTGTAGCTTTTATACACTGTTTCTTTCATATTTGCTGGGTTTTTATCTTTCCCAAAAATAAAAATTTTTTGGGAAAGAAAAATGGCGGGCCCCGGGGGGACCGGGATTAGGGGAAAAAAACCAAAGTTCTGACTTAAAGGAAGGGGGTCTTTAATTCTTAAAAGATGCCGGGGTGATAGAGCCCGCACCCAAAAAAAAATTTAAAAAATCTGGACAAAAAAAAAACCCGGGGGCCCCGTTTTCCCGCCCCTTAAACCGGGAAATTTTTTCAAAGGTAATGCCCGGGAGTAAAAGTTACTGGGGTATTTTAAAAGGGAAAAGGTATTTTTGTATAGGGCGGCTGGGGAAAGTCCCAAACAGCATTTTCAAAGAAACCGACTAGTTGGATGAACTGTCCCAAAAAAAAATCAAACAAAGACAGGGTTCAAAGGAAAGGAGATAGTTCGTGTCGGTTCAAAAAACGTTTGGGAGGAGCGGGTACCTCAATCAGCAATGCGGGCGTTAGTCTATTCCAGCCGGGAGATCTCCGTGGAGAATTCACTGCAACAAGGAATAGAAGCCGGAATGTGTTGCTTACATTTTACATTGTACTTACATTTAATATGATAATAAAAAATGACCAGAAACTCTTATCCTAAATAACATAAAAAATGTAAGAAGTGTTATTTAGGGGGGCGTGGCTAGCCATGAGGGAGTGAGGACGTGCGGGACGAGAGCTCCTCCAGAGACCCTCATCAAATGACTTTTTAGGTCCCTCAAAATGGGTAAAGTCGCAACAAGAAGACACCCTCTGCGCCCGGATCGTCCCAGGACCCGGCGGGGCTCTCCATCTCTAATTATTTCGCTCCCCTGCAGCATTTGAGGGTGGACGGGGCCCCCTTCCCCCGGGAGACAAGCAGCCGGCGCCATCTTGCGACTCGGCCAGGAGAACACACCGAGCCGCCCTACTCCAAACTCCGGCAGCACCACCGGGAGCCGCTGCGACACTGACGTCCGCCTACCTGGAGGGGATAGGAGTACTGCGGATGCTGGAGTCGACGGGCCTGCATCCAGGAACCGGAGCCACCGACCTCTGACGCCGGACATCGGCGGAGCCACACAGTCCGCGGTGCGGTCCGAGCCGGGGGCCGCGCATACACCAGGTCAGTGCAGGAGGGGAAGCAGCCTCCCCGCGGACGAGGAGAAGCCCGTCGGTCCCCGGGGCCCGCGGACCCCGCGGTAACATGCGGAGGCGCATAGCAGGGCCCCACTCCCACTCTGTCCGGTCGTCCGCAGGGAGGATCGGGGTCCCCTTCCCCTGGGTCCCTCGCTCCCTGGGCTGCTGAGGGCCCGGGGGGAAGCAGGAATAAGCTGGACTCTGCTCAACCCTGGCGGTGCAGGGCGCCTCAGACAGGGGGGCCCCCTGGACCCCCTGGCCCCCGGAAAAAGCCAAACCCGCGGGGCCTCCTTTTCACTGACCCAAAGGGGACGAAGCCCTCTCAAGGGGAAACCCTCCCCTTTCCCTCATCCGCAGCAGGAGTTTTAGGAGCCTGCGCGGCGGACCTCGCTCCCAACGGAGAACAGCCTACACGGGGGGGTCCCCAGTAACGGGACTCCACCATTGCCTCCCCACCCCCTTCGCAGGAGGCCCTGGGCGGCCTTTTGGTGGGGTCACCCGACGGGGCTTGGGGCGGTGGCGGGGCTCGGGGGGAGGGGGTCTGGATTCCCATCTACAACTCGGGCCCTTGGTATAGGGCCCCCTGCCGCCCTGACCCTTTGGGGGATCCTCAGGAAGCGCCTATCCTGACCCGACAGCCCCAGCGCAAAACCAAAGGCGACTGGGCATCCACCCTAACCCTCCACTGGGGAAACACCCCCCAACGCCGGGGCGCTAAATCCAAGTCCCAAACCATCCCCTCCCCGGGGGCCCACGGATCTCTCCAGACCCAGTCCCCGGGGCTTCTACCACCTGAAGTGCGCCTCGCACTGGAGGCTCACCCCAGCTGGCCCCTTTTTCCTTTTGCCGTCAAAAACAAGACCTACAGTCATTGGCACAAAATGAAACTTCTTGGAGCAGGAGTTCGCCCGGTCCAACCCAAATGTGGCAGACCTACAATTCAGTTCACCAACTTAAAAAAACTCAAGAATCAACGACCGCTCTCATATCCTCTCTCCATCTTCGTATCGGGACAGTGGGCACATCACCCCCCAACTTCCCTGCATAGGATGACCGGAAAACCGCAGCCGAAAAAAGTCAGGCTGGGGGCTTCCGAATCTGTAAAAACAGGTGAACCACCTCCACCTTAACTTTTGTTAACTTCATTCTGGGTCCCTAAAAAAATTTTCCTGGAATTCGACAGAGCTCACAGAGCACTAAAACCCGCAGAGCACGACCCAACCCGCCCTCGGGACGTCTTTTTTGCAGAATTCACATTTTACGATCAAAGAAATTTATGCGAAAGGCCCGACTGATGCAGCGGATAGAGTTTGAGGGGATCCTTTCACTTGTTCCCTGATTTGCCCGGGGCGCACACTGCGCATGGGGGCATTTTAAGCCATTCTGAGGGCGTTTGCAGCCCAAAAATAATGACAGGTGGGGATTCCCCTTCTCACTCAATTAGGCACCTGGACAAGAGCTCATCTCCGCTCCATAGGACTTGCCCCATCTTTATTTGACCCTGCAATTGCGGGGTGACCCTCCCAATTGCCCCTGCTATCTCCATGGACTCTGTCCCCGATTGCCCAGTAAGGGTACCGGGCGAAGGCACCCATCGGGTTTCCTCCCTTCCACGGGAAAGTCCCCGCCGGGGGGCACCCCCGGACACCACGTCAGAGCGAGACCGCATCGCTGAAGGCCCCCTCCCACTGACCAAGTAAAGGTCAAATTTCTTGATGGTATTCCCCTTTGAGTTTTCCCACTGATTGGGGTCCTCGTTTCGGGGCGCGGGCCCCCGGGGTCTTCTCGTTTGGGGCCGCTTGGGGTGGCTACTCACCACCCTTTCTTTTTTGTGGCAGTCATCCCTGGCCCAGGTCTTTTTTCTTGGGGACGGGTCCCCTTGGGCTGCCCGGGGGGACGGGGGAAACCCCTCCAGTCACAGTGGGTCTTGCCTCTTTTACATATATATTTATAGTATTGCTTATTCTCATTGACCTATGGACCTAGGTTTGGGGGGGATCCCCCCTTTTCGGCCCTCCCCCCCCTTTTTCCCTAAAACCTTGTCCCCCATCCCCCTCTCCTCTCCCTCCCCTTATCCCTACCCCTTGGGGGGGGCGTTTTCCCCAAACTGATTGAGGGGGGGGGCCTCTGGGGGGGGGCTTTCTCCCTCCTTTGCGTGGGGTGGTTCCCCTTTTTCCCCCCCTGCACGCTTCTGCCTAGCTCCCCTTTGGGTTTGCACCTGGGAGAAACCCCCATTGGGTAACCCTTTGTAACATGTTGGGGTTACGGCAGTTACAATTGTGTTGTTAGATTTTGGCCTGATCCATTAGGTTTTTGATTTTTAAATACTTGAAAGTTTCTTGTTTTTTGGGACCGCCCCTCTTGACTGGCTTGGCGGAGCGTGCCCCCCCTCAAGCGGGGACGTGTGACTTATGCCCCCCCCTTTAATCTACATGGCAAATTTACCCCTTTACTTTCCTTAACGTAAAGGGGATTTAACCCGGCCCGGTCCCCTATCCCCTCCATAAACAAGTGAAATTATCTTCCTCCGGGAAAACCCCCCCTCCTTTCCCCTCGCAAATCCAACTTACCGTAAAAAATATTTCCCCGTCGGGGCCCACAACAGTAGTTTCCTCCCAAGTCAAGGAGCGGCAATTTCTTCCAAAAATCGCCCCCTGAGACACCTCCCGGGATGGGGGAGCCAGGGCCTTGTTTGTCACATACCCTCCAAGGCCAGACTTACATGGCAAAATTCGGGCCCAAATACAGGCCAACTGATTTTCTCCCCAAAACTTTGGATCCCTATGCATTTTTGCCCGGGGGACAGATTATTTGGAGGGGATTGAATTTGGGCTTTAAAACCCCTCCCCGGACACCTCATCAGGGCGCCCGTCATGCCTACCACACCTTTTAGGGGGAAAAAGCTGCTCCTAATGCACTGATAAGGGTTTTGGAGGTTGCTGCACCCCCGGAGCGGGGCTACACCTTCTACTCCCTTTCCCCCCAACCTTACTCCCCCATGATTATATCCTCCCCACACTCCCCCTTTGCTGGGTGGTGCGGGCCCGGTGGGCGCGCCTCCCCTTCGGACCAGCCCCCATGTGATATTTGCTCCCTCCTAAAACCGATCAGGGTTCATGGGAAATTGAATAGTCGCTTTGTCGGATCCCCATTCTCCAGGACCTGCAGAGCTGTACGGAAGTTTTTATTGGTACATGCAGACCCTTTCCCCCCAGGTCCAATGGGAGGGCCCGAATCACCCTCAGAGGTATCTTTAAACAAGCCGGGGCCGGGCCCAAGAGGGAAGTGCTGGAAATTTCGGGCCCTCTTGTCGCTTTAGCCCATGGAAGGGGGAAATCATAAGATATGGGTCTGGGGGGACGGGTCTGAGAGCCTGATTCAGCCCCTCAGAATTCCCGTTTTGGAGGAATAAAAAGATACAGACAGTTATGCTCCAGCTGTTTATCCTGGTTAACAAACCGGGCCAGTTTTGGCCCGGACTTAGGGTAGAAAGCCGCCCCTTTTTTCCCTTCCATTAAGACACCCGGGGGTCGGGTGGGACATTTAACAGACGACATTTTTAAGGCTTTTGGGACTAATATAATCCCCCCCTGAGCGGGGCAGTGGGATCCCCCCGGAGTACTTAGCTAAAACGTCTTTCCCCCCCTCCCCGTGGATTCCCTCGCCTCCCGGAAGAGCCTTTTTTCCCCGGAGGAGTTGGTGGCCATTAAAAAACTTTCCCTCTGGCAAGGCCCGGGGCCGGACGGGTAACGGCTCTTTTCTCCAAAACCCTTTTGCGGACTTTTTCCCACCTCTCTCCGGGATTTAACATGGTTCCCCGGGATCCCCCCTTTGATCCGGCCTTCCTGAGGGCCCCCATGTGTGATCCCAAAGGGGGGGAAAGACCCATTCAGTGCCAGAATTACCGCCCCATATCCTTATCAATAGAATGCAAGTTTTTCGCTAAGTTACGGGGTCAAAACTAACCCCCCTCCCCTCTACCATCATTTACCCGGGGAAAGGGGGATTGTGCCACCAGGGAGGCGAGGGAAACACAAATAAGACGTTCCCCTGATCCCCCGGGTTGCCTTAAAAAAAAACCCCGTGCCTTCTCCTGTCCCCGGAGGGAGAAGGCCTTTATAGAGTGGGGGTCCTTTTTGAGCGAGTGTTTGGTTGCGGGAGCTCTCTCACTCCACACTGGTTTGGTTTTGGGATCGGACAGGGGGCCTCGGTACTTGACAGGTCCCCGAAAAAGGGGCTTTAGGGTTAGACAACTTTTGGTGTGGGCGGGGAAACCCGGGGGCTTTGCTAGGTTCCCTATTACCAATGGCAGCCTATATGCCGATGGAAGCGAACATTTTTGGGGGCATAACCCCCAACCTTTGAGCGTGGTCCCCTTGGTAATATTCAAAAAAGGGCTCCCAGGCCCGTATAGGCTTATTCCCCACCCTCTGGGCCCCGGACAACTGCCTTTTCACACAGTTTGGGAGAAGGAACCGCACCGCCCTTGGGGGAAAGCAGGTCCAAAAGCCTTCCAGTTTCCCATAGATCCTCGTGTCTGTCGGGCCCACGAGCTCCCCCAAAAAAATAGTTAAAAGATGGACCCGGGGGGGCCACCCCCTTTAACCACTCTCCCCTCCATTCCGCATTTGCGGAGATGTGGAAAAGGGGAGGGGGCTATGACCCGTTGGTGGAGTTGCCCCGTCCTACAGCCTTCTGGGGCGGGTTTGAGCTTAATTCACCACATCAGGGGATCGGCTCCGGGGGGGCCCAGCATGTGCTCCGTTTGATATCCCTTACCATCGCTTACTTTAAATTCCCACTGGGGATGTTTCCCGATCCTTTCTGCCCAAAATACCCCATCCCCCAGACCTTGGGTCTCCACCGTCCCCAACTTATCACTGGATCGGGAGGATCCCATTCCTTTCCCCCTTAGGAGTTCAATTATTCTCCCCCCTGATAGCCGATACCTAAGGTTGGGAGGACGGATTTCCCTGTGGATCGGAAACCCCTATTTGTCCCATTCCTAGAGGAACTCGCCCACAGCCCGGGCCCTCTTACCCCTATGGGGCCCCGGGCAAGCGTGCACTGGGCCCCCCCCCCCCCAAAAAAAAAAAAAAACAATCTCCAAAAAAACCCAAAAATTATAGATTTGCTAACAAACTTTTGCCTACCCCGCCATCTACAGCTCAGGGCACCATTACATGACAGAGACCACAGCATGGTCAAAAATAAAGCAAAATAACCCCCCCCACCGGGGGCTCCCGGGGACGTCCCTCTCTGATCGTCCTTCCTTGAACGTTTTTTTCCTCTCCCTTTGTCCAGACCCATGACACCTTCTCGGGGCCCCACTCGCCCGCAAATGTAACCCACAAACTTCTTAAATCCTTTTCCCACATGTGTTTTTGGAAAAACCCCCATTAAATAAATGGTAGTAATGTTACCCCCCCATTGAGTAGGGAGGGATGTAGATGGTATACCTCTTTTTAGGTACATATGCTGCCCCGTAGGTGGTTTACAGCCCTTAAAAATGTTGGCCCTTTTTTTAAAGCCCCCTTTTAACTTTAGGTCCAGAAAAAAACCCCCTTATATACCCCCGTAAGTTTTAAA
>JAODAL010074813.1:0-14232 GCA_025379985.1 Phyllomedusa bahiana
GAGAGTGAAGATGAAGGCGGCAAATTGCTACACACGTCCCCCTTCAATTCGTGAAGATCAGGAGGGGCCCCGGACATGGGGCGCAGCCCATAATGGGAGGCCCCACATGCCCCCGGCGCGCCGTCCGAGCAGGGTAGGGGCGGACTAGACTGCATCGCTAAGGGAGGGCCGGTATAAAAGCCGAGCCCCGGGGACGTGCGCATCACACCAGGAGTGATAAAAAAACATCCCCCCCCTCCCGCCCGGAAAAAAGGGGATGGGGGGGGGTTGTTTTTTGGATTTAGGGTTTGGGAAATTTTTTTTGGAGTAAAGTTGGTTGGGTTGGGACTTTCATTACATATGGGGCGTTTGTCCAGCACGGGGGGTTTTGGGGTCCTTGGGCGGTAAGATTAACGGGGAGTCAGGCTGGGTTTTGCCCCAATTTCTTGATGGACCGGTCGGGCGAAGGTTGGGGGCCCACGGGCGGCGTCCTTGGACAGGTGAGGAATGGTGAGCCCCCAGAGGGCTTTTGGTGCCCGAAGCCGGGGAATGGGGGGGGGCAAAATTGCCGTCTCGCCAGACCCGATTTTTTGGACATTTTTTTGGCTCCAAACCTCAGCCCCAAGTTGGTTTTTTTTGGGGTTTGGGGAAGTTTTGGAAATTTTGTTGGGGTATGGGTTGGAGCAAATGATGGGTTGGGATTGATACTCACGGATTATCATTTTTTTTATTATTTTTAATTAAGTATGTTAAAAAAATGGCTGATGGGCCAATTTATCCAATGCAGGTGTCTGTTATTGTAAGGTACAGGGGGGGGGGTGGTTTTGACTACAGCAAAAAAGGGGTAGGCGTTGCTCAGTCAAGTGCAGGGGTTTTCTCACATGGACAGCTCTTGAAGGGCAACCAAAAGAACGACAGTGACGATTCAATAAAAGCAGACTGTGTCTCCTCTTCTATATGCATGTTGATTTCCTAATCTTGTACATAATTATGTAAGACACAGGCTGCTTTTGTCATTATGTCCACAGTTCCTGCCTCCAACTGCAGTGGCCCATTGAAAACCCTCCACTTAAAGACAGAATTCCAAAGGCGCATTCCACAAATTTGCGTGAGCAGCTTAATCAGGCATCACCTGCCTGCCCAGGTAAACAACTTTACAGGGAAAATTCTATAATAATCTCCATTTTAAGATAGTATGACCATACTTTATAAAAAGAAATGAATACTGTGATGGGAAGCGTACCGCAAAGTGATAAGCAGTCTCTCAGTGGGACTGATGGCTGCAAGCATCAACATATCCTGCCTGCTACCATGTGGATCCACAATCTCCACTAGCCTATCGAAGGCCTCAATCGACATCCGTGTGAATTCAAAAAAAATTTCAGGGAAACTACAGTAAAAGAAATAAATTAAAATCAATACATGCCATTCGTTCAATAAAAATACAAATATAATGATATGATTGCATGGAAAAAAGTTTTTGAAACAAGAAAAACTATTTGTACCTTCTCAGTTCGGAGTACAAGTGTCCAATGTGTCCTCGGTCATACACAGCTCATTTATGGGAAGGACCCAGCCGCAACGGCTTTCTGTGGTCTATACAGACAAGTGACATTATGATTTTAGTGAGTAAATAACTACGAAAACATAATTACAGAGAAAAGCTATAGTGTGCTTTATGTACTCTTCTATGCTGACAACAAACCAATACATTATGAAGCATGCCCATTAAAAGTCGCATTTCTCGTCGGCGTACTTTAATGCAGGAAACTGGCTCTCCACATGCTGCTGTTCCTCCTCGCTACTGGAATCCGGTGTCACAATTAGAAGAAATCAACACATTTTTGTTATTTTTAAGAAAATAAAAACACTGCAGCAAACAAAGGACACACCTACAGCCAATGCACTCAAAATGATAACTGTAAGCTTAAAGAGAGTGACAACTGGGTGCAGTTTACAAATAACATGGTTTGAATTGTGCATACATTAAAAAAGCAGTGGAAAACAGACTAAAAAACTATTAAAAACTGACAGAAAAACTACGCCGAAAAACAACCAAAAAAACCCCAGAAATCCGGTGGATTTTGACAAAAAACTGACAAAATACTCATTGTTTAAAACAGTTTTAGGATTTGGGTTCCGACGAGTATTTTGTCCTCTGCCGAGTAGACAAGACCTTCGGGTACGTTCACACGACAAAGGAGAAAATACTGTCAGCTCTTTAATTGGAATCTGAACTGAAAGACCGTTCATCCAATGAATATTTTGAACTGATTTTGACACGGAAACCAACAGTTTGTAGTCATTTTTTGTTTTTTCTCACTGATTTGTGCACGTTTTATGAAGAGATTTTCAGATGGTTTTTCAGTCGACTTTGTGGCATAAGAGTGAAGTGAGTGCAAGTCAATTCATGATTGGTGCAAGAAACCATGGGCGACATTTTGGGAAAGGGGCTTTTCCCCTTTTTCGGGCGTATCCCTGCGCCCCCGGGGCCCGAACCCCCTGTCGGACGAAAGGGTTCCCAAGGTTTGACCAGCTTTCCCGGCCCAAAATTTTTGGGGGCTGCGCCCCGCATAAGGGCGGGCAATGGGCCGGGTGGGCGCGGTGTGGGCTTTCCGGGGCCCGGGCCCGGGGAAACGCTCGTATACTCCGGGGCATGTACGATCCCCAGTCGGAAAAGCGAGGGGGGCAAGGGCAGCGCTGGGCAGCCCGACAGGAAACCCTGTTTTTTTTTTGGGTTTCTAAATGCTCCGCGGGGGCGAAGTGAAGAAAAGAAGGGAACATGCGAGAAAGCAAAATTAGAACATGGGCGCCCAAAAAATTTTGGGCGCTCCGCTCCGTGCACGGGAAAGTATGATTCCAAAAAAAATTCGCCTTTATGGGGGGAGGGGGAAAAAAACATTGTCAGAAAACAGCTCAACCTAAAAAATAAAAAAAAATTTTTAAAAAAAAATCACTTTCCAAAAATCTAAAGGGCGAAAATATCAAGAATTGGGATAGGGGGAAAATTTCCGGGAAAATTTTCCCAGTAATTCAAATTCTAAAACGCTATTCTCATTGGTGGGTAAAACCGGCCAATCAGAATGGGAAGCGACAGTGAACCTTTAAAACCTAGGGGAAAAAACCGATTGACCAATCAGAATAAAAACGGCGGGACATTTTTCAAAAAACAGAAAAAAATGCAAAAAAAGAGCTGTTGGTTGACTAGCAGGGCTTGGCTACCCACGGCCAATCAAAAAGGGGAGCGACGGGGAAACCCTTTAAAAAGCCAATAGAAAAATTTAAACCCAAATCAAAATCTAAGGGGGAACAGTTAAAAATAGTGTAAAAACCAGAAAAGAGCTGATTTTTTTTGACCCTAGGGGGGCCCTTTGGCTATCCCACCAAATCAACCCGCGAGCTACTTCTCCCATTGTATCTATGGAGAAATGGGCCCATGCAATTTTCGCTTTTCACGCCGTGGGGCCCGGGATATGAAAAAAAAAAAAATAAATTTTTAAATTTTAAAAATTCCCCCGAAAAAGAGCTGAAAACTTTCCATAAACATACATTAATAAAATAACTAACAACCCATTTGTCCCCCAAGACCGGCGCTACATGAGGAATTGTGATTAGAGAATGGGCCCGGGGAAAATCCCAGTAATTAAAATTGTTTTAAAGCTTTTCTGTTTGGTGGGGCAAAAACCAGCCAATCAAATAAGCACGGGGTCCCATTAAAACCTATGGAAAATTTATTGCCCAAATCAGAAAGAGCGACAGTGGCCCATTCTAACCATGAAAGGATATTAACCAATCAAAAAGGGAAGCGAAAAAGGGCCCTTTTTAAAAAAACCTATGGAGAATTTTTTTGGACCAACCCAAAAAAAAATAGGAGCACAGTGCCCCCTTTTAAAAACCCCTATGGAAAATATAGCCCAAATCAAAAAAAAGGCGGGACAGTTAAAAATACAGAAAAAAAGACGAAAAGAGCTTTTGGGCTGGGGCTACATTTGGGCTTGGCTAATCCCCACCAATCAGAGCGGAGCTACCCCCCTTTTGTAGTCTTTTTGGAGGGGTTTTGGCGAAACCTGAGATCTCGGCGCTCAGCGCCGTCCCGGCATGGAGTTTAAAATAAAAAAACCCATTTTATTAAGGGTAAACCTTTTATCAGAAAAAAAGCAAAAACCCTTCTTCTAAAAATAAAATCAGTTAAATCCCAAACAACGCGTTTGCCCCGCCGAGACCCTCGCTACAAAAGGGAATTGCAATAAGAGAATCCCCCGGGAAAATCCCAGAAATTTTAAAAAATTTGTTTAAGGCTCTTCTAAATGGTCGGCAAAAACCAGCCAACCCGGGAATTTGGACACAGTGGCCCCTTTTTTTCCTATGGGGGAGAATTAAACCAATCAAAAAAGGAGCGACAGGGACCCATTAAAACCATGGAGAAAAATTGACCAATCATATTCAAAGGCGGGACATTTCCAAAACACAGTAAAAAGGAAAGAAACGAGCTGATTGGTTGAAGGGGGGGGGCTCGTCCAGCTTACCAAATTTCAGAGCGGGGGCTACTTTCTCATAGAGATCTAGGGGGGAAAAAAGAATTCCAAGCGAGCTCTGTGATTGGTAATTTAAAAAAAGGGGGGGGTTTTTTTGGGCCCAAATTTGGGAAACGAGCGACGCCCTTTTGGTTTTTTTTAAATTGCAATTTTAAATAAAAAAAATAATAGGCCGAAATAAAATGATAAGACTCCCGAATTGTCCTGAGGGTTAAATAAAATAAAAAAATAATATGGGGGTAACAAAAAAAAAAATTTTATTTCCAATAAAATAAATTTTTATTTTTTTTTATTTCCGTTATCCGGGGATCAATATTAGGGGTGAAAACGAAAAGAAAGAAAAAAAAAACAAAAAAAAAAATTTATTTGGAATTTTAATATTTTTTTTTGCGTTACCCCCCATATAATTATTCATTTTATATACAAAATCGGGACAACTTCTGTAGCCCTTATCTTTTGATTTGGGCCATGTACATTTTTTATTTCAGATTGCAAAAAGAAAACCCATGGGGAACGTCGCTCGCTTCTCCCTTGGAAAAAAATAACCGCCCCCTTTTTTAAAATTTCCCAAATCACAGAGCCCCGTTTTGGAATTTTTTTTCCCCCCCATAAACCCCCTCGCCTCTGTTTTTGGGCAAACTGGACAGCCCCCGCCCCCTTCAACCAATCAGCTCGTTTTTCTCCCTTTTTTTCTGTATTTTGAACTCTCCCCCCCTTTAAAATAGGGCCCCCCCCCCCCCCACCCCCCCCAAAAAAAGGTTATTCTGTTTTGGGTTGGTTTATGCCGACCACCAGAAGAGCTTAAACAATTTGAATTACTGTATTTTTCCCGGGGGATTCTCTCTATTTCAATTTTCCCCATTAGTGCCGGGCCGGCGACAACGCGTGTTTTTGGGATTTAAATGATTTATTTTTTTAAGAAGGTTTTAAACTCTTTTTCTGACAAAGTTTTACACTTAAATTAAAAAAATTTTTCTTTTATTCATAAACCCCTCCGCCCGGGGGCGAGGGGCCGAGATTTCAGTGCCCCGATCTCTCCATAGAATACAATGGGGGAAGAAACTCCGCTCTGATTGGGGTGGGGTAGCCAACCCCAAAAAACTTAAACTCAGCCAAAACAATCTTTTCTGTCCTTTTTACTGAATTTTTAACTGTCCCCGCCTTTGATTTTGATTGGTCTATATTTCCCAAAGGTTAAATGGGAAAACTGTCGCCCTATTCTATTTGGGCAAAAACTTCCCCCAAGGTTTTAATTGGGGGCTTTGTCGCTCCTAATTAAATTGGCGGGCCCTTTTGCCGACCAAAAGAGAACCCCTTAAAAAAATTTAAAATTTCTGGGATTTCCCCGGGAATTCCTCTATTTCAATTCCCTTTGTAGCGCCGGTTTCGGGACAAACGCTTTTTTTAGGGGTTTTTTAGTTTCTTTTTTTTTTAAAAAATTTTCAGCCCCTTTTTTCTGATAATTTTTTAAAACTTTAAAAAAATGAGTTTTTTATTCTACTCCATGCCCAGGCCCCTGACGCCCAAAAATTTCATTTCGCCCATCCTCCATAACTAAAAATGGGAGAATTTGCTCGAGCTCGATTGGCTGGGAAAAGGGCAAGCCAAACCCCAACCAGTTCCCCCCAGGGTCTTTTTCGGGAATTTTTTTTCTGATTTTTTAACCTTCCCCCTTTGGGTTTTTATTTGGGCAAAACTTCTTTCCCTAGGGAAAATAATGGGTTTTGCGCCCCCCCCTATTCTGATTGGTCAATAGTTCTCCCCTAGGTTTTAATGGGAAAACCCGTCGCCCCTAAAACTGATTGACTTTGGGTTTTTGCCGACCAAAACAAATAAACTTAAACAATTAGAATTTCTGTATTTCCCGGCAAATTTTCTAAAATCCCCAAAAATTCCCTTTTGGGAGCGCCGGTCCCGGGGACAAAAGCGTTGTTCGGGATTTTTTTAATGTAGTTTATAGAAGGTTTCAAACCCTTTTTTGAAATTTTTTTTTCTTAATTAAAAAATTAATTTTTTATTCATACTCCAAAACCGCCGGGGCTGGAAACCGAGATTTTCATGGCGCCCCAAAAATCTCCAAGACTACAATGGGAAAATAGCACGCGCTCTGATTGGCTGGGATTTGCCCCCCCCCAAACCCCCCCTTAAGGGTTTAAACCAATAAGCTCTATTCTGCATTTTTTTTTCTGGGATTTTTTTTTTTTTAAATGTCCCCCTTTGAAATTTTAATTTGGGCAATAGTTTCCCCTAATTTTTTAAAAGGGGCTCTGTCGATCCTATTCTGATTGGGCCCACTAGCCAAGGGCCCCCCCAGCTCACCCAATCCCGCTCTTTTCTGCCCTTTTTTTTTGTTTTTTTGAACTGTCCCCCTTTGATTCTGAAAGGGCCCAAAAGTTCTTTCCCTAGGTTTTAATGGGTTTACTGTCAATCCTAATCTGATTGGGCCCTTTTTGACGACCAAAGAGAATAGGGTTTAAATTTTAATTACTGATTTCCCCCCAATTTCCAATATCCTAAATTTTTTAATTAGGAATTTGGGAAAAGGGTTTTTTTTTTTGAAATTTTTTTTTTTTTGAGGTTTGAGGGTCTTTTCTGAAATGTTTAACGCCCCTTTTTAAAAGGCGATTTTTTGGGGGGTTTTTTTTTTTTTTTTTTTTTATTACTCCCGCACCGACAGTGGGGAAAGATTTTTTTGCTGTTTTCCACCTGCTCCCCCTCGGGAAAAAATTTTCGGCGCAAATCCCGCCCCCCGGGGCCTAATCCCCACTGCGCCCTTTTCCCCGCACTGTGGGCCCACACCCTGGGGAGGGGCAGGGAAAATTTTTCCCCCCCCCATGTACGGAGCGCACCTCCTCGGGCGGCGAATCTTCGGCGCAGCGCCGAAACTGCGCCTCAGTCCCCGCACTGGCGCCTAACACACTGGCAAGGCGCAGCGGACTTTCCCCGCATGGATGACCGCACTACCCCCGGGCGGCAAAATCTCGGCGAAACCCCGCACTGCGCCAAAGTCCCGCACTGCGCCTAACACACTGGCGAGGCGCGGCGGACTTACATGGAATGTATGAGGGGCCCCGGCCCCGACATAAATCGGGGCGCAGATTTCGCCGGAAAACTAGCGGAAAAGCGCCCCGACCCGGCGAGCTTCATACCTGTCGCCCCATGTGATTACTCCAACCAGTGGTCACTCCCTAAGCTTGCAGTAGCCATTTTGGTTACATTGTCACCAGACATGTCCTTTGTCTGCTTAAGTGAACTAATTTTAAATCTCCAGAAAAATGAGTTGTGCGCTTCCAGTCACAACTTCGGATTTCAGTAGTGACAAGGCTCAGCAATCTGTGGAGGCAGAGCTACTATGAATTAAAGTAAACCAACATGAAATGGGACTATTGGTGGCCAAGTTGATTAATGTGTTGGTTTGTTGTTGCTGTAGAAGGGTTATATACATCACATGTGTGAGAGTTTTTAAATAATGGAGTCATATTAATTTGTTCACTAAAATTATCTAATTTTGATTGTCCATGCAGGCTGTAGAAAGGCATCGCTACGGAAAACAGCAAAACAGTGGTTTATAACCGAAGATGATGCCTAGGCCCACCAAAAAGATTTGGCTACAGATTGCTGAACGGTTTCAATCTGTGGCCAATTTCCTTAACTGCATAGGTGCTGTCAATAGGAAGCACATACATGTCAGTTCAGTGGCAGTACAGGGTACTCCAAGGCATTTCTTACATCAGATTTCAGTTATATAGTGCTGCAATATCAGCTCACAATACCACCTGCCCTAAACCGTGGCTCCAGTATCCTATGTGATGGTCACAGATGAGGCATTCCCTTTAATGACCAACATGCTATGGCCATACCCTCAGAGGTGAATGGATTTGAGAAGGCGGGTTTTTAATGCCAGATTAAGCCGAGCAAGAAAATTTGTAGAATGCACTTTTGGAATCATGACAAGTAAGTGGAGGGTTTTCACAGGGGCATTGCAGTTAAAGGAGGGCACAATGGATTTAGTCAAAAAAGCGGCCTGTGCCTTACATAACTATGTCCATGATTATGAGACCAGCTTGGATGTTGAAGTGGATACAAAGTCCGCTTTTATTAACTCTTCACAACAGTTACATGGAGGTCGTCCTTCTGAAACTGCTGTCCATGTGAGAGACAGCTTCAGAAGGTGAAGCCTTTAATACACAGCTCAGGGGGCAGTGAAAGATAATGTGAACATAGAAACAGACAGCAGTCAGCACAGAAAGCCAGTTTCATTTTCACACAGCTCAGAGGGATGAAGGTGCAGGACAGCCAATCACAGCACAGGGGGCGTGTCCTGCATATGTGACGTGTCCTAACCAGGGCTGAACGAAGTATCAGGCAGCCAAGCACAACAAAGGGGGCGTGCCCGACCTCAGGCTTCAGATTTAGCTCTAGACATGCACACATTAGCTCATAGCTACTATACTAAATGATTTAGGTAATGCAAACCAATTACAAAAGTGCTTATTTTTACTGCCCCTTCATTACAGATATGATTTTTTGTCACGAGAAAACCCCTTTAAGAAAAGGCTAAGGGGACAAATAATATAGGAAAATAGTATATCAGTACATTAAAAAAGTTACATAGGTTACATATGTTTATCTACATATCGATCTATCTATCTAATTGTTCCTGTAACAAATTTAATATATAAGCATATATATATATTTAAATAGTTAAATATACTGTAAAACTATGCAAATATATATTTCCATAGTATCTATATATCAGAATGTGTTTGTATATAAATATACTGTATATATTTTATTTTATTTTTAATAAATATTTTTAAATAAAATAACTAAATATGTAAATATATATATATTTATATTTAATGGTAAGAGATATATAATGGTTAATATATGAAAGAAATCTATACATGTTATTACAAGACAGGTATCAGTAAAAAGCAATAGAAAAATGTGTATGTCACACTAAATGTGTATAATGTATTAGTAACTATAACGTGGCAAGATATAAAGAAAAAATTATTTATTAAAATAAATTTTAACACATGTAAAAAATTCTTCCCCCGCCACTTCCTGTGTGGCCAAGGCACCTGTGGAGGGAATGGGGTCACTCTCCCGCAGCTGATGTTCATCATCTTTAGTGGGCACCACCAGCCTGGCTATTCTGACATTGCCAGTTGTATTATGGATAAAAAAAATGAATGTTACTGATCTATTAGATTTACATTGCACTAAATTTGAAGAAAATAGTTAATACTTACCGACCGAGTCCCCGCTGAGACAGGATGAACATCAGCTCATCGTGGTGTGGGACTTTTGTCCGATGGGAGGGAGAGGCCCCACTTCGTTCCCTTGCATGCTGTCACTTCTAGAACCGCTCCCGCACACTCTTCCAATGGTTCTTCACATCGTCAACTGTGGGAAAAAAAGAAAATCAGTTCAATTTATAACTGATTGAAAAGTGGCTTCTATTGTTCCAGTGGCCGTCCAGCATTCCCCGATTCCACTTCAAAACATGTTCAGAAAGGTGATGTCAGCACTGCAACCACACACTTTGTGGCCACAGCACTGATGTCACCCTTTTTAACTGACGGGGTGTCATGTTTTGAAGTGAAGGCCGCTGAAACTAAGGAATGTGGGAAGGCCACTGATAAAATAGAATTCAGCTGGACAACCTGCAAGAAAGTATTGTAATCAAAGAAAATGAAAAAATAACTTACAGATGAGACCCTGCTTTTTGGCATCTTATCAACCACTGTCCCCCAGATACAGCACCTCGCAGATTTCCATCCATAGTTTATTCTTACGGATCTGATTGCTGAACCTAGGATTGCTCTTATCTCAGAGCTTTGGGCGGGCATTTAACTGTTCCCTAACTTTCTATATGGTTTTTATACCAGGCGAAAGAATGTACAAGTTCCAAGTTTTTTGCAAAGCCAGCGGTTTTAAAACCCAAACTCAGAAAATCTGTGACGTGTAGACTAGTGGTCGGATTTTCGATTGAGGTCTATGAGAATGGTTTACAGTCAATTTTCAAACTGTTTTCAAATCCGAAATCAGTCATAAAAAACTATTTCAAATCCTTGTTATTTATGCGGACCTTTAGGCTACATGCACACGGCAGAGGAGCAAATACTTATTGGATTCTGATCAGAATCCTACCAGTATTTTACACTCGGTTTTCATTATTTGTACCAATTTTTGTTTGTACTCGCTTTTTTGATGAGGTTTTCAGACATCCTAGTCAATTAAACAGTATTATAATCCACCATTTTCAAGTGAAACATGGCAGATTATAATACATGTTATAGGTTTTTTGACCCAGTTATGACTTTTAAGCCTTTTGAAAATTTTAATTATCCTAATGTTGCATTTGATGAACTGTTGCCTATATATTAGTTTTCTGGTGTTCTTTTTTTATTTTCATTGAAAAACCTCCCACACCCATTATAATTTCACTTTTGCCCTATAGTGAAATGAAAAATCATAGTACTTCATGATGTAAAGCATAAAAAAAACCTAAAAATATGAAATATATAAAAATATATGTAATATTTATTTATAAAATATACAGATGAAACCAGAAGTTTATATACACTACATAAAAAGACACATATGCATGTTTTTCTCACTATTTGACATGAAATCAGAATAAACCTTACCTGTTTTAGGTCAATTAGCATTACCAAAATTACTTGTATTTTTCAAATGCGAGAATAATGAGAAAGAAAAAATGTTTAAGGAATTTTTATAACTCATTTAAATACATTTCATTAGTATTTAGTAGCATTGCCCTTAAACTATATGACTTGGGTCAAACATTTTTAAATAATTTTAGTAATCCTAATTGACATAAAAAGGTTTATTCTGATTTCTTGTCAGATAGTGAGAAAATCATCCATCACAAAGCCCTTATCTCAATCTTATTGAAAATGTATGGCAAAGCTGAAAAGGCAGGTGCGAGCAAGCCGACCTACAACATGGCTCAGATACACCAGTTCTGTCAGGAGGAATGGGCCAAAATTCCTACCGACTATTGTGAGAAGCTTATGGAAGGATATCCAAAATGTTTGACCCAAGTCATACAGTTTAACTCCTCACTGACATTAGCCGCGTGGGTGTTATCTGTTATTTGCAGTTAACACCCGGCGGTTACAGCGCGTCACTAGCATCCCGCACTGTTTAACCCTCTAGACGCTGCGGCAAAGATGGCGGCATCTAAATCAATGAAAAACAATGCCGCTCACCGTTCCTCACTGCGATCGGGGCACCCGCAGCGAAATAGCAAGCTCCCGATCACTTAACATGGCAGCTGGAAGCCTTGTACAGGCTTCCATCGCCGCCATGTCTTTCCCCACTTCCGGCCCCAGGCAGCCCACTAGTGATGAAGCACCCTAGGTGGACTCAAAGTTAAAATAAAAAAGTGTTTTAAAGTGTAAAAAAATAAAAAAAATTAAAACTTTAAATCATCCCCTTTTGCGATTTTACAAATAAAAAAAATAAAATAATAAAAAGGTTACACATGTTTGGTATCTCTGAGTCTGAACAGTTCTGATCTATTAAAATATAACATCACTTATCCCGTACGCTGAACACCGTAGAAGAAAAAAATTCCAAAACACCAAAATTGCATTTTTTGGTCATTTCACATTCCCTAAAAATTTAAATAAATGTAATCAAAAAAGTTGCATGCATTCCAAACTACTAGCAATAAAATGTACACTTCAGCCCACAAAAAATGCACCCTCACTCAAGCCGGTAGGTGTTAGTACAAAAATGTTATTGGTCGCAGAATATGGCACCGCGGTGCAAATTTCAAAAATAGAAAATGTTTGGATTTTTTTTACGGTATCAAAACATAATGAAAACATACATGTTTGCTATTAGTGGATGCGTATCAACCTGTAGAACACAGATAACACATAATTTTTACCAAAGATTGAACGCCGTTAAAGAAAAACTCCCGCGAACATGGCACAACTAAGTTTTTTTCACATTTTGCCCCACTTAGAATTTTTTTGCAGTTTCCCAGTATATTCTATGGCAATATGAATAACACCATTAGACGGTACATCTTGTCCCACAAAATAAAAGCCCTCATATGTCTATGTAGGTGGAAAAATTATGGCTCTGGGAAGGTGAGGAGGGAAAACCTAACAGCCTCTGCTTTAAGGGCTTAAAGGAGTTGTCTCATTACAAGCTCTCAGCCTAAGTCAGTGAGCCTGGCAGTTGATTTGAGGGGCGGGCTTCTTGTCTGCCTCTTCTCCTCCCTCTTCCCCCCTCCCCTCAGCACACAGAAAGCTCTCCTCTGTAACTTCTATACGGGGGAGGGGGGGTTTACGGCCAGAGTTAACCCTGTGTGTGCCTGCCTAGATCTGCTGCAGCTCTTGTTGCTCGTCTCCACGGTCAGGAGACAGGAGAGGGCTGATGTATGAGTGTGGAGCAAGTGTTCCTATACCCCCTGCTTAGCATACAAATCTGCACATCTCCAGCAACAAACAGACCCTGTCAGAACAGACATAGGGCAGCTGTGAAGTGTTACTATACTCAGGATGTGTCACTAGTACACCAGAGCATGAACCCTTCACATGCCCCCTGATCTGTATAGTATTAGTATAGTTACAGCTCCACAGACACATCATGATTATAGTAACACACAGGGTCACTGCTGTCACATCTATCTGTTTAGAGAGCAGAAGGAAGCAGGCACACACAGGGTTAATCCAGGCAGCACGGCCACAGAAGCCAGAGACCTCCCCCTCCCTCCACTACAGAAGCATACTGTGCTGGAGGGGCTCTCTGCTCTGACCTGTATTCAGAGGCTGATGAGTCATACAGACCTGACAGCCAGTGAGATAAAGATCAACAGGTCGGCTGCTATAGAGATATGAGAAGCTGATGTACTACTACTAACAGGGCTTACTCAAAATCAGTAGGACATTTGTAATGAACATATATTGCAAAGCTGCTTGTTTTTTAAGGATCTTTTAATTAAAACCCAATCATTGTAGCGAGACAACCCCTTTAAGGGCAATGCTACCAAATACTAATATAAAATGTATGTAAACTTTTGACTTTGCAGAAAGTAATAAAAATGGCTCAAAAATTCTCTGTCTCTCATTATTCTGGCATTTGGAAAATATAAATAATTTTGGTAATCTTAATTGACCTAAAACGGGTAAGGTTTATTCTGATTTCATGTCAGATAGTGAGAAATACATGCATATGTGTCTTATTATATAGTGTATGTAAACTTCTGGGTTCAGATGGATATAACACACATAAAATATAAAAAAAAATATATAAAATATGTAAAAATGCAGATATCTTTTTGAACTATGTGAAGCATATAATTTCTACCGTACTGAGAAAAAAAAATGGCGTAAACTGCCCTCACTCCATAGTGTCAAGTGGAATTCACGTGCAATCTTTGCATTGATTGCTTTTTTTCCTTCTTCCACAATAGAGAGATCGGCTTAAATCTACTTGTGACTTCATTGTTAATACATGGGCAAATGCATGGTTTTCAAAGCAGCACTATTCAAAGGACACATACAGTGAGTTGCATTCTGCTATTTCCAAATTGAGGTGTCCTAAGGCTTTAAAATGTTTTTATAAAAACTAGATAAAGGAACCGTCGCTGCTTGATGTTACTCGATCAAATATGGTTGCTGAGCGAGCTGATAAGAGCTTTACAACACTTTCAAAATGAAAATTTTAA
>JAODAL010074814.1:0-14232 GCA_025379985.1 Phyllomedusa bahiana
GGCCCTTTCAAGACAAGTGTGGGGGTCACGGCGGCAGCAGATGAGGTCAGTGGGGCACAAAAAATTCTGGAGGTGGAAAAAAAACAGGGTGGGCCCCGAGTGGACAATGACAAGGGTGGAGGTAGGGCCCCGGCACCCGCTGATTTTCAGACAGGGGGACAAAAAAATTCTGGGAGGGGCAAAAAAACAGGAGTAGGCCACAGGTGGCCAAGACACAGTGGGAGGTCACGGAGCAGAAATCTTCTAACAGGGGTGGCGAGTGCTGTCCAAGTAGGCCCACACTTTTGGGTTTTTCCGGGTTGCCCCAGGCCTGCTGCTGTTGGCGACTCCCCCTCTAGGGGGGTTTGAAGGGGGAAGCTGCTCCAGTGATCCAGACTTAGGTTGTGTGATGGACGGTATCCCTACCCCCCCCCCTTTCCCCCCAGCAGCCCGGCAGTAGTACGTGAGCGTGAAGAACCCCCCCGGTCAGTGTCAGAGGAGGGACGATGCCGAATAGGCAGCGGAAAAAGGACTGGAGGATTTCCCTTAGTATTGAGTTTGTCCTCCCTCTCAATAGCGGGGAAAAAGGCCCCCCTTTTGGCGGTAGGAGGGTCCAATAGGGTGGAGAGCCAGAAACATCCCTTCCCGGGATGTGGTTTGGCTGTACTAGCAGGAAAATCGCATGCTGGGGGCATCTGCAAAGTGACTCGGGGGGCCCCCTGCCTCTTTCCCACTGTATCTCCCAGGGGTGCTTGGGGGTCATTGCCCTTTTTCCTCACTCCTCACCCCCTCCAGCTGCCCCCTCCCTCCCCCTCTTGTCAGGGTAGAAAATCCACTTTTCCCAGGAAATGTTCTGCTCCAATGTCCCCTCCCTCCCCCTCCCCTCCTCCTTTAGTCCCCACCAGACTTTTTTGGCCGCGAGATGTTTGCGCCACGTTCCAGCCCCCTCCCCCAGACGATTTTTCGAAACTTTTTCAGGACATGAAGCAGTGGAATGAGTTATTTCCCGTAGTCCTGGCGACTGACAAATAACGGGGCCCTCTCGAAGGGGCCTCAAAAAAAGTGGTGTCACGATGAGCTCCCATGGTGACATCAAAGTTACACAGGGAAGTATCCTGTCGCCTGGATCATCAAAAAATTTAAAAGCCTTTCTTGTTAACAGTTGGTCCAACATGTGCGGTGGAATTCCGGGGGGAAAAAAATTCAGGGTGTTGGGGGTGGCGTTCTGCGCTGCAACTCGAGGGGGTTTTCCCGGGTTTTTGGGAAATGGAAAAAGTGATGCACATTTTTTCCTGGCCATTTTCAGTTTTGAAGATCGGTAGAAAACTTCAGGAAAAACCTTTTTACAACAGTTTGAACAATGCGCCTACGGGGGGCTGGACCATACCCCTCGGTGCAGCGCGGACACCTGTTCCCCCCATTGTCCGTCACCATGGTTTGATTTAGATTTGGCGGGAGAAAGCCACACACGATTTCTTGCTGCATGCGCGGAGCTTTTCCCCCCTGTGTGATTTCGTTCGCGAGGCAAGCCAGGGTAAAAAAACTGCATGACACCGCTGTGCCTACACATGGGTTGAGGGAGCAGTACTTGTGGAGGCTGGATGGTGGTGGTGGTGGGGGAGGCGGACAGGGGCCCAGGAGCCGCATTTTTGAAAAACGTGGGGAGGAAAAAAGCGGCGTCTCCTGCCCAAGTTGTTGGTGTGCGGGGCCCGGAAAAGAATTCCCCCCAGTGGGCATAAAAAGGGGAATGTACGGGGGCCCTGACCGTAGTAAGTCCAGACGCCGTCTCCCGTGCACCTTGGAAAAACCGATAAGTCAGGACTGCCCCCTTCGTTCTACATATTTATGAAGTGTGGTTTACCCCTTTTTTTGGTAAAAAAAATTTCGGTTGGGAACTCCCCTTTGGGGCTTGGAAAGCCTTTAAAAGTTCTCTAAAGGGTGCAGAGTCCCCCTTTGGGAAAAGGGAGGGACGCAGTACCAAAATTTGGGACGGAGCCGGTAGTGCTGACCTTAGGATGGTTGGACGCATTGTTGTCTTTTTTGCAATCGCCTCGCTGAAGACTGGGGCCATAGTAGCGAGGAGCAGGAGCATCTGGCCCGGGAGATGAGTCAAAGAGAAAAAGCCCCCTTCTGCAGAGGTGGGGGAGCTTGACGGCTGTGCTGCTTTTTGCTTCGGCGGGAGGAGGACAATCAATCTGACCCACTTTCTCCAGGCCCCCGGGGTGACGCGATGTGTTGTTTGAGGGCCGTGGTGCCAACTTAGTCCCGGGCCACGCTTCACTTTTGCCCCAGATTTTTAATATACCCATATTGGCCCCTCGGTGTCTTGCAAAGAACTGCCACACGCCGAGTTCGGATTTTCCCGCCAACGCTCCGCATGAGGGGACTACTCCGCCCCTGCCTCGCTGGCCCCTGTGCCGTACTTTTTGCCCTTCGAAGGGGTTTTTTTTTACCCCGTGGGTTTTGGCTCCGACCTCACACTGTGCTTCCCTGTGACTCCGGCCACACAACCCACTTGTGGCTGTCCCGTGCCTGACGTGAAAGCTGACGCCCTCTTTTTTCTGGAGATGAAGCCCTTGCCTCACCGGCTCCAAGTGCGGTCGGAAAATTACCCTTTATTTGGTTTCACGTCACTGTGCCCTCTCCCCGGTCTTGGTTGGAGGCTGCCCCCTACAATGACCCCCCATGCCACTCTAACATCATACTTTGCCCCTACTGCAAAAAGCAGGGGTTTGGGGCCCCATTTCTTCGCTGAAAAGAGCTGCTGGATCCCCTCTCAAAATTTTCATCCCGTATATATGGCGTGACCCGGGGACACATAGTGATCTCTGGTGGGGAACCGGAGGGGGACAGAGGCGGGTTGAGGCAGGTGGGGGCCCGCTACCCGCTCCCGGCCATGCCAAAAAGGGGATGTGTCTGACGTTCCCACCGGGACTTTGGTGGGGTTGTCAGATGTTTTCGGGGGAAAGGGATGACCTAGTAAACCCAAATAAAAAAAAAACCTTGGGTTGCAGTCAGCACCGGCGCTAGATGACACGGCAGTTGGGCCTCACCGAGCCCCCCTTGTGGGGCCCCCCCTTGCTGTGTGGGGGCCTGGCCGGGAAATGTTTTGCCTCTGCCACTCGATGTGAAGAGCCTCCCCCCTCTCTGTTGACATACTGTTTGTTCTAAAATTTTAAAGAATTTTGTTTTTATATAAATACACCCCCCTGATTTGACCCCAAATAAAAACCCATAAAAGCTTGGGAAACCCCTTGGTTTAAAAATTGGCCCCCAAAAAAAGGGGCGGGAAAAAATTGACTTGTATGTGCCTTTTAAAAAAAAAACCTTTTGTATTTTACTGAATATAAAAGCACAAACGGTTTTAAAAAACCCTTGGGAAAAATGATTAGTAAGAATTTCTTTTGTGGTGGTAAAAAAAGAAAGTTTCTTTTATGAGTACAACTGCAAAAACAGTTTAAATTTAAACCCCCCTGGTGAAAATTTTTTAAAAGAATGAGCACCAAAATACGCTTTGTGCGTGTTACAATGGGTTTTTTTTACGCTACGAAAAGAAAAAAATTTTAATTAACCTTGTTTTGTGAATTTGACGGAAAAAAATTTTTTTTGGCGGTGAAAAAAGAGGGTTTATTTTTGCCCACCACAGCAGAAAAAAAAACGTTTAAATTTAAACCCCCCTGGTTTAAAATTTTGGCCAAACAATTGAGCAACCACAAACCCCAGTTTGTAGCGTGTTCATGGGTTTTTTTTTAGCTACACAAAAAGGGAAAAAAAAATTTTAAATTTTAACCTTTCGTTTTGTGAATTATGCTACGGGAAAAAAATGTATTTTTTGGGCGGTGAAAAAGGGTTTTTTTAGTCCCCAAACGCAGAACAACTTTTAAATTTAAACCCCTGGATATAAAATTGCGCAAAAGGAATTTAGCAAAAAAAAAAAAAAAAAAAAAAATAAAAAAAAAATTTTTTTTTTAAAAAATAAAAAAAAAAAAAAAAAAAAAAAAAAAAAAAAAAAAAAAGCAGTCTCTGAGTCAAGCTGAGAACCCCCTAAAAAAACGTGTTAAAAAACGTTTTCAGTAAGTGCCCGGGAGCACCCTCCCTAATTTAGTACAGTGAGAGGGTGGGGAGCTCCCCGCGTCGCGCCGGCTTATTTACTGCGGTGAGTCACGAATCCCGCCCGGGCTCTGATTGGGTTTTTCTTGCACTGTCTGCAGGGGGGGGGTTGCCCTTTCTTCCTCCAGAGGCTTTGCCCCCGTAAAACCATTGCTCGCAGCCCTTTTTTTTCAATCAAAAGCACACTTCGTTCCCCGAAGTCCCCAAAAATTTGACTTCGTTAGAACCGAAGTTTTTCCCGAAATTCTAAACGAATTTTTCCCTTCGTAAAAATCAATTCCCCTCTTAAATTATTTCATAACCCCTTACTGACACAGGATGTATGGGCATTTCCTGGTGCCAGTAAGATTCTATGTAGTGGAATTTGGGAAAAATGCACATGGAGGTGGTGTCAGTGCTAAAATTTCACCATCCCTCATTTCTAAAAGCAGGAATCGAGTAGCTCTATTTCCCTTGGGCCCCGTTTAACCTCTTTGGAACAAAAACCCCCTTTTCCCCTATTGTTTATACAATTTGCCCCGTAGGGGGGGTGTTAAACCCCCAACCCCGATCAACGGGGGACCAACCCCTAGGGCAAGTCCCAATTTAAAGTTAAAAAATGAAAAAAAAATTTTAAAAGTATAAAAATTAACAAAAAATATTCAAAGTTTCAATCACCACTCTTTTGCCATTTGAGAAATAAAAAAAATAAAAAGTTGCAATGAAAAGTCCCATAAACTCAACACCGTGGAATGAAAAGAAATTAAAATACCAAAATTTTATTTTTTTGTTTAGGTTATCTCATGTCCACTAAAAATTTGAATAAAAAATAATCAAAAGTTGCTCTATTCCCAAAAAAAAAAAAATTCCCAAAAAAAAATTATTCAGCATGTACAAAATGCACCATCAATCAGGTCCATAGGTGGAAGAACCAAAAAGTTATTGGTTTGCAGAAAATGGCTTTTCAGCACAAATTTAAGAAATGAATGTTTGCATTTTTAACAGTGCTAAAACAGAATGAAAACCCTATATATTTGGTATCAAGAAATCAAAAATTAAAACCTACTTTTTGAGGTAAAAACCATTTTTAGAAGATTGAACACCGTAAAAACAAAACCCATGGAAATATGGGGGAAGTATGGATTGTTTTACATTTGAGTGGTTTTTTTTCGGTTTCCTTTTCTTTCATGTATGTTTAAAAATTACTTAATAAAGACTTTGTTGCGGAATTTTTCCAGTTTAAGGTTATAGCGTTAGTAAGACCCTCTCCTCGGGGGGGGGGGGGGGGGAAGGGGGTTGGATTGGAATTTTACAATCCTCCAAAAAGAAACTCAATGCTTTAAGTATCCCGCACAGTTTTTCCCCCCAAATTTTTCCCCGTTTTGTTTAGAGATAAAAGCAAATTACATGAAAAGTCGTGATATCACAGTCAAGTTAAACTCTGCTGCATATGTATGGGATTTATGTGTCGTTTGTTATTAATGTGTTATACCCTTATTGCATTACATTGTATTTTATTACTTTAATTATGGCAGTGTTTTCATTTATCGTTATGGTATGTGCACTAGAAAGTGACAGCGGGGGTATGTGTTTGTTTTTCCCTCAATATACTTGGCTTGATTTATTTTTTGCTGTCATTAGGAAATTTTACGGATAAGCATTGAAATACATAACTTATCTAGTGTGCAGGCAGGCTTTGTCCTTCTGGACCAAAAGGATCGTGTTCTTATTAACTAAGGCATGCACTCAATTACAATTACACGCTGTTCTAATGTTTGCCATGCTCAGTTTTATGTGTGCATGTGCTATGCATAGGAGGAGAGGCAATTAAGTCACTCAGCAGTGGTCATTTTTGCCAATGGTTATTACATCCCTACTCCAGATGAGCATAAAAAGATGACCTACGTAATGGGGATTATTGCCCTTACTAGCCAATAGTAGAATACATTCTAATAGGGACAGATCTTCTATTTTATTTAACCACAATTCAATGCATTGTCCCTTACTGAAGTGTATACACTGCCTGAGACAAGAAACCTTGACCAATGCACTTCTACTCTATCTCATAGCTCACAGAGAAATCCCATGCTCCAAACAGGAGGAAACACATCTAGGCATTATAAATTTTGATTAAACATTAACCTTCTACTACAGAAGATCAGCAATTCTGTAGCTTACAGACTACCTAATGGCATAGGTTTTTTAGTATTGGGTCCACTTTACCCAATTTACCATATATCAATGGCAGATGGTAAGCATAAACAGCTGTCCTACATAATGGGGACAGTTATCCTTACTAGCCTATAGCAGAATACATCCTAATAGGGACAGTTTTTCTATTCCATTGAACCTCAATTAATTGCATGGTCTTTTACTAAAGTGTGTAGACTGCCTGAGACAGAGGACCTTGCCCGATGCACTTCTACTCTACTTCTTATCTCACAGAGAAGTCCCATGCTCCAAGTGAGAGGAAACATGTCTAGACTTCATACTTTTTGGTTAAACCTTACCCTTCTACTATAGGTTATCAGCAATTCTGTAGCATACATGTTGCCTAATAGTGTAGGGTTTTTAGTATTGGGTCCACTTTACCCAGTTTATCATATATCAATAGCAGCTGGTAAGCACAAAGAGTTGACCTATGTATTTGGGACAATTATCCTTACTATCCTTTAGTGGAAAACATCCTGATATGGATGGCTCTTTTATTCTATTCTAGTGTTGAGCGATTGCGTAGGCTATCGAGATCGAGCGATAGTCGATAGTCGGCCGCTATCGATAAGGTTTTTCGATAGTGAGCATCGATTATGAGCGATTACCATTAAAGTCTATGGGAGAGCAACAACACCTTCATTATTACACCCAAACAAGGCTGGAGAAGCTGAAATTAACATCCACAACAGTCAAATGGATACGTGCTACATCTTAGGCAACACACTTAGGTTATAAAAGTCACAGAACCTTTCAATTCACCTGTAGTGAATATAGAATTGCTGTTTTAAGATTTACGTGGATGCTGCTTCAATGAACAAAGCTGGGTGCGCAAAAGTCAAAAAACACGTATCTGTTATGTTTTCGTATAATACACGGTATTTTTTGCACCTTTCAATTCACCTGTGGTGAATATAGAATTGCTGTTTTAAGATTTACGTGGATGCTGCGTCAATGAACAAAGCTGGGTGCGCAAAAGTCAAAAAACACGTAACTGTTATGTTTTCGTATAATACACGGTATTATTTGCACCTTTCAATTCACCTGTGGTGATATAGAATTGCTGTTTTAAGATTTAACGTGGATGCTGCGTCAATAAACCCAAAGCTGGGGGGCCCCAAAAGTCAAAAAACACGTATCTTTTATTATTTCGTATAATACACGTTATTTTTTTAACCTTTCAATTCAACTGTGTTGAATATAGTTTTGCTGTTTTAAGATTTACTTGGATGCTGCTTCAATGAACAAATCTGGGTGTGCTAAAGTCAAAAAACACGTAACTGTTATGTTTTGGTATAATAAACGGTTTTTTTGGAACCTTTCAATTCACCTGTGGTGAATATAGAATTGCTGTTTTAAGATTTACTGGATGCTGCGTCAATGAAAAATGTGGGTAGCGCAAAAGTCAAAAAACACGAAAATGTTTGTTTTCGTATGATACAGGGTATTTTTGGGCAACAAAAACCTGTGTGACTACAAGATTGCTGGATTGTAATTTAACTGCAAGGTGGATATATCAACAGTCACATGTGTAATGGGTAAAAATTAAATGTACACATATCTGAAATGTATACTGATAATAAAAGTGGAGTTTTGCACCTAACAAAGAGACCTGCAGTTACTAGAAATGATGTGTATCCAATATAAGTTCAGGCTGCCCAATATCCAGGAAATATTTCAATAGCAAACTGTTAATAATAAAGATATTCCACTACAATGTCTACACTAAGTCTTGGTGAACTTTATCCAGTGTTCTTTATAGATAGAGCTTGTCTGTGTTCACCCAAGGCCCCCCCCCTGCTCCCCCGCCTGTGAATTTACAGTGGTAGATGCTGCTTTCAAATTCTCTAGCTAACTACATAAAATCTTCAAATCTCTAATACAACTAAATTGGAAGGATCACAGCTAATAGTAGAGGTTTCGGGTGCAGAAATAGACTAATTTCGCTGAGCTGTTTGGCCACAGGCAGAGCGCAGGTCCTATCCCTATGAGACGCTGAGAGACACTGAGGCTGAAACAGCCAATCACAACCATACACATCCCAGTCATGACGTCGCACACACATCTCACCCTGCTCTATTCTGTAATCTGATTTGCTGGCCGCCAAAATTTACAGGAAGCGCCGAAAAAGGCGCGATCTTAATAGATGATGCTCAGATTTTAACCTTAATTATCGCATGATCTGGAAATTTCGATCACCATAAAAACCTTGCCGATTTCAACTTTGTCGATAAAAATCGCTCAACACTATTCTATTCTATCTCAATTCATTGAGTTGTCCCCTACTGATGTCTATACACTGATTGAGACAGGGAACCTTGCCACTCTAACATCTTAGCCCACTGAGTATTCCCCCACTCCTAGTGTGAAGATATGCATACTTGCTTTATACTTTTTTGTGATACCTAACTTTTATACTTAATATTAGCCCACTGGGGGTTCCCTGTCCATTCTGAAACTGGTGTTCACAGTGATTAGGGTTAGAGATAGTGTTAGACTTGGGAATAGGGTTAAACATCTCAAACCCAAATTGCTTCACAAGTTTGGTCAAACAAGCATTGGATTACACAGGGACCTTTTCAAGCACCACTACCAGAGAGTGTCTTGAAAGGGCATATGTGCTAGTCATCCTATGGCTGTTATAAGGGTCATGTGTTTAAAATATATAGAACCAAAGATGTGTAAGCACTGAAATATGCAACAGATTGGTAAATGCAATTAGTAAAGATGTCAACTGTGAGTAACTGCGTATAACTGAATTATTGTGGTTGTGCCTGATCTTGCTGTTTGTTGGAAATAATAAATGTATGGCTATTTTCTGCAGTCATGATATAGTGGCAAAATGTGGTTATGGTATGGTAGTATTATTTACTGTAGTTCCTGTATGATGTAGTTGCTCTACTTCATAACTATGTAATTATTATTTAGTCATGGTATGTTGGCAATAATTGGTTTCAGTATTATTCTGCCTCAGTATAGTATTATTACTCAATTACTATATGATGGTATTGATCAGTAACAATATAGTGAGATTTTTTGGTTACATTATAGTATATAAATTGTTGGTCATTTGGCTAGAATTAGTGCATTAGTGTTTAATTGCTGAATGCAAACTGCTGTACTTTGGCATTTGTTTGTCCTCTGAAAATCATGACAGTATGAACATGATTCATTATGATCTGTTTTATTAACCAAAACCGTATTGTGGATGCATCTTTATTCGATCACTATATAGTTATTTAATTTGATTGTAGTACAGTGCTGATATTTACTAAGCACAGCATCATGTAGTCCTTGCATAATGCTATTATTTATTCACTATATGACTTTATTTAGAGTCATGCTCTATATACAGTTAAATGCAAAATAATAGCAGTGTGTTTCAAACAAATGAGAAAAAGCTCAATCTTCCTAATAGCATTTAATTCCATATACACAAAGGCATTGGGAGTTCTGCAGATTCACATCTAAATGAAAACATGATTGAAATACCAATTTAGAAACTGAAAATGAAGAAAATGTTACAATAGTCTTAAAAAACAGCAGTCTGTGCATTTTCATTTTCCAACTGAAATATTTGCAGTATATTCCCAGATTTAGCTTTCCTGTATATCATTGAACTAAGATTTAGTTGTGTGAGCTTTATTTCTGAGAACTGCTTTACATCTTTGTGGCATGGAGTCAACTAACGTCTGACACCAGAAAACAGGGATGCCAGCCTTTTTAGGTTCTGCATAAAAAAATGCATTTTTGATGTCACTCCACAAATTTTCAATCGGATTAAGGTCTGGGGATCGGGATGGCCTGTTCATAACATAAATCTTGTTGGTATTGAACTAGGATGTTGCCCACATGCTGGTGTTTTTGGGGTCATTGCCTTGTTTAAACACCCATTTCAAGGGCAAGTCTTCTTCAGCATAAGGCAACATGTCCTTGTCCAGTATTTTTATATATTCACACTGGTCCATGGCGCCTGGTTTGCTATAAATAGGCTCAACTCTAGAGTATGAGAAACATCCCCAAACCATTATGCCTTCACCACCGTATTTTAGAGTATTGTGTACTGTGGTTTCAATTCAGTGTTTATGGGTTGTTTGGCAAACTGTCTGCTGCCTTTTGAGCCATTAAGAACAATCTTTCTCTCACCTGTCCGTCAAATTTTGCCTCACTTCTTCATCAATGGTGCTTTACGAGGGATTATAGTAAACAGTTAGGGTTCATGTAGACACCGTCTGATAGCTGCAGTACTCACAGATAACTAAAGATCTTTGATCTCCCTGGAGTTCTTCATTGGGTGCTGCTTTGCCATCCTTGTTATTAAATGATCTAATCGGATAATAGTATTCCTTTTCCTACCATGTGTTTCTGGTTTTGTATGCTATTTTAAAGCATGAGAGATCTTTTTAGCTGTGTAGACAATTATTTTCTGCACTTCTTCTGTTTTGCCCTCTTCAATCAACTTCTTTCTACTTTGGTACAATGTCTAGAATGACCCACTGTACTCACTGAGAATGGACTAAAACCAACAGGTACAACATTGGCTTCCCTCCTTCATTAATCCCTTAAGGATGCAGCCATTTTTGCACCTAAAGACAGGGATTCATTTTCCAAATCGGACATGTCACTTAATGTGGGAATAACTTTTTGATACTTTTATCTATCCCTGTGATTCAGAGACGATTTTCTTGTGACACATAGGGAGACATGTATCAAGGAAGGCGCTTCAAAGTGAATTGTCGATTCTCATTTTCAGTGTATAATGTGCCTGAATATAGGAAAGCGGTTTTCGTGCAATTATAAATGGAGTCTAAAGTTCGACGTGCCTCGCCTATGTTTTAGGCGCATTACGAAACTTAGGCGCATTAGTAATGCGGCGAACATGTATAAAGGCTAGAGATAGTTTGAAAATAAAAGTCATTAGAGTAGCATGTCAGTGCATAGAATCTATGGTACTGATCGTGCTTGGTGGACCACAGGTCCCAGCAAGACCTGTGGTGTGCTGGCTCTTGCTGTATGTAAAATAAAGGGTGAGAGCAGCAAATTTCAAATTTAATGTAGTAAAAATTAAAAATTGTAAAATGCATTTTATAGGAGATATTTTTGGGATATTATATATATTTTTTATTTTAATTTTATATGAAAACAATTTTTAGCACATTTAAAGAATTTAATTTTATATAGTTTGATAATTATTAGAAATTACTTTTTATTATTGAATTGGTGTACGTTGAGAAATAAGGACATTTTTTGCCCTAATGGCAAATCCAGCTCCACTTCAACTCCTCAGGCTCAGGAAAGCCACATTGAAATAAGTCTGCCTGTTTGAGCAGTAATGCGCCGAGTTTTCATACATTCATATATGTGTCTAGTATTACACACACCCCACATAAAATAATTTCTAACTAGCATCTAAATGTCTACTGTGCATTCGCATAATTTATTTTTTATTTTTTTTATTTTGTACGACATTAGGGGGCTTACATCTTTAGTAGCACTGTTTTTTTTTTTTAGGGCCCAGTACAGTTCTGATGTGGCTTTGAAGAGACTGTTTGTTAGATACCCCTATAATTGACTCCATCTAAAACTCTACCTCTTATCCCCTTAACTCACCATGGTCAAAATAACATGGCATTTTGTTTTTTCCCTCCTCGCCTTCCCAAAGCCTTAACTTATTTACTTTTTTACCTACATAGACGTGGTGTTATTCAGTGTACCGTAGAATGTACTGGGAAACCGCAAAAAAAATTCTAAGTGGGGCAAAATGTGAAAAAACGTGCTTGCGTCATGTTTGTGGGTTTTTTGCTTTTATGGCGTTCAATTTTCAGTAAAAATGTGTTATCTGTATTCTACATGTTGATAGGAACCTGAATATCAAGCATGTACGGTTATGATTATGTTTTGGTACACTAAAAGAATTCTAAAACATTTATTAGCTTTGAAATGTGCATGTCAGCGTCATTTTCTACGACCCATAACTTTTTTGTACTAACATCTACGGACTTAAGTGAGGGGGCATTTTTTTGCGGGCTGAAGTGTACTTTTTGTTGCTACCAGTTTGGAATACATGGGACTTTTTTTCTTCTACAGTGTTCAGCATATGGAAAAATGTGTCATATTTTAATAAATCTGAGTTTTTTGGACATGGCGATATCAAATATGTGTAACTCTTTTATTATTTTATTTTTATATTTGTAAAATGGCAAAAGCAGGGTGATTTGAACTTTTAATATTTTTAATTTTTTTAACAATTTTTTTTTTTTTTTTTACTTTAACTTTGAGTCCCCCCAGGGTGCTTAATCACTAGGGGGCGCGATAGTTTTTATAGCGTAATATATATACAATGCATTAGAGTGTACAAAGATAGGGTTCATTTTTACACTGTTCGCCTATGGTATAGATTATACGAATGAAAAATGGATGCTACAGGGAGGAGTATGGGATGACTTTGGTGGTGCCCCAACTGCGCCTGCCCATGGTAACCTCCCACACCACCAGGTTCCCCATGTATCCCTAGCTAATTTTTGCAGGGAGAGGTGTGGTGTGGGACCTGCACCTGCGGTCAATAACTGGGCACAACACAATGGTACTCTGGGTCTTTGAGGATTGTAGTTGGTTCACCAGTAGTTTCGCTTGAAATCCATTTTGGATTGTCAGCTCTAGGGATGAGCAATTGAAATCGACAAAGTTGAAATCGTCACAGTTTTTAGGTTGATCGGAAATTTCCGATCACGCAATAATTTAGGTGAGAATCTGCGCATAATTTATTACTAACGCGCCATTTTCGCCGCTTCCTGTCATTTTGGCGGCCAACAAATCAGCTTAGAGCATAGAGCAGGGTGAGCTGGGTGTGCGACATCATGACTGTGATGTGTATGGTTGTCATTGGCTGGAAAAATCACATGACCTCGTTTTGCATAGAACAGCCCTTCCCATTCAGTATCAGTGTGTCAGTGTGTCTCATTAGAGCAGGACATGTGTTAGATCTCTCCTCAATACAGCTCAGCTCAGAGACACAGTTCTCTTTGTTCACACAGATAACTATTAGTGTTGAGCGATTTTTATCGACAAAGTTGAAATCGGCAAGGTTTTTATGGTGATCGAAATTTCCAGATCATGCGATAATTAAGGTTAAAAACTGTGCATCATCTATTAAGATCGCGCCTTTTTCGGCGCTTCCTGTAATTTTTTGGGGGCCAGCAAATCAGATTACAGAATAGAGCAGGGTGAGATTTTGTGTGCGACGTCATGACTGGATGTGTATGGTTGCGATGGGCTGGAAAAATCACATGACCTCGTTTTAAATAGAACAGCGTTTCCTGTTTCAATCTCAGTGTCTCTCAGTGTCTCAAAGGGATAGGACCTTCGCTCTGCCTGTGGCCAAACAGCTCAGTGAAATTAGTCTATTTCTGCACAGAGAAACCTCTACTATTAGCTGTGATCCTTCCAATTTTAGTTAGATATTAGGAAATTTGAAGATTTATGTCGTAAGCTAGATATTATTAAAGCCGCATCTACCGCTGTAAATTCACGGCGGTGGGAGGGGGGGGGGGGGCCCGGCGGGCGAACACAGAGAAGCTCTATCTATAAAGAACACTGGATAAAGTTCACCAAGACTTAGTGTAGACATTGTAGTGGGAAAATCTTTATTATTAAAAAGTTTGCTATTGAAATATTTCCTGGATATTGGGCAGCCTGAACTTATATTGGATACACATCATTTCTAGTAACTGCAGGTCTCTTGGTTAGGTGCAAAACTCCACTTTTATTATCAGTATACATTCAGATAGGTGTTCATTTTCAACTTTACCCATTAAACCTGTGATTGTTGATATATCCACCTTGCAGTTAAATTACAATCCAGCAAACTTTTAGCACAAGGTTTTTGTTGCCAAAAAAACCCTTAACGTGCGAAAACATCACAGTTACGTTTTTTTGACTTTTTCCACCCAGCAC
>JAODAL010074815.1:0-14231 GCA_025379985.1 Phyllomedusa bahiana
GCGAAAAGACCTCATCACCCCCAACGGGTGCGGATGAGCCTGGGGGGCAGCCTGAGCTCACAACCCAGCAGTTTTATGACTGGATGAGCCCCCGGGGGCAGCAATGATCCCGCCCCCCAAAACAGTGTATATGGATGGCCCCGGGGGCACATGCCCCCGTACCCCCAACGTGAATGATGGACTGACCCCCGGGGGGCACTGACCCTATCAACCCAGCAGTGTTGACTGGATGAGCCCCTGGGGGCACACTAGCCCCGTCCCCCCCAGCATGTATGACTGGTGAGTTTGGGGCAGCCTACCGCATCACCCCAACGGTATGTGACTGACCCCCCGGGGGGCAGGCACTGACCCTCATCCCCCCAGCAGTGATAGGGGACTGAGCCCCCGGGGGGAGCAAGATCCCCGTCACCCCCAAAATTGTATAGGGACTGAGCCCCCGGGGGCAGCACTGAGCCCTGTCACCCCCAACAGTGTATGACTGGACTGAGCCCCCGGGGGCAGCACTGAGCCCTGTCACCCCCAACAGTGTATGACTGGACTGAGCCCCCGGGGGCGCCTGATCCCCTCACCCCCAAACAGTGTTGACTGGACTGACCCCCGGGGCAGCACGAGCCCTGTCCCCAACAGTGTATGACGGAACTGACCCCCCGGGGGGCAGACTGAGCCTCAAAACCCCCAACGTGTATGATGGACTGACCCTCCGGGGTGCATGAGCTCTCAACCCCAGCAGTGTATGACTGGACTGAGCCCCCGGGGGCAGCACTGAGCCCTGTCACCCCCAACAGTGTATGACTGGACTGAGCCCCCGGGGGCAGCACTGATCCCCGTCACCCCCAACAGTGTATGACTGGACTGAGCCCCCGGGGGCAGCACTGAGCCCTGTCACCCCCAACAGTGTGTGACTGGACTGAGCCCCCGGGGGCAGCACTGTGCCCCGTCACCCCCAGCAGTGTATGACTGGACTGAGTAGTCTGGAGTAAACACTACATCTACTAGAATGCACTACAGCAGGACTCCACAGGGGACAGCAGAGAGATGTAAGCTCCTCCAGCCCCCAGCACTTGTCCTGACCTTGTGTTGCACTATGACTCCAGTCACATCCAAAGCTGCAGTCAGCTCCCACAATGCACTGCATCCAGGTACCGTGCCGGGACTCACCCCTGGTGTCCCAATCCAGGTGGGTGATGTAGCTGGACGCGCCCTTGCACACCCCGACCCGTTTACTGCTCATCACGTTATAAATGTCCACAAAGTTGTCGTAGGAGGCGACAGCCAAGTACTTCCCGGAGCCTGAAACGAGAGGCGATGAGCGTGAGGGATGAGGCCGTGCAGGCGCCGCGCACGCGCCGGCCGCCAACTCACCGGGGGAGAAGCGGATGTCTGAGATCACGTCCTTCCTATGGTGAAAGGACACCAGGTCCTCCAGCGTGTCGGCGTTCACGATCAGGAAGCCACCATCATTGAGGCCCACGGCCAGAGCCTTGCCGTCCGGGGAGAAGGAGCAGCAGCGGCCACCTGCGGCAGAGCACAGCGGAGGACTTGTTACAGTGTATCAGCACAGGCAGCTACTGCTCTGTACACACAGCTGGGGCCTTGTTACAGTGTATCAGCACAGGCAGCTACTGCTCTATACACACAGCTGGGGCCTTGTTACAGTGTATCAGCACAGGCAGCTACTGCTCTATACACACAGCTGGGGCCTTGTTACAGTGTATCAGCACGGGCAGCTACTGCTCTGTACACACAGCTGAGGCCTTGTTACAGTTGTGAGGGTAATATTTGTATCTTTTATACGACTATATATATGCTTAAATTTGTTGTAATCAGCCATAAGAACAGGATGCATAGATCTCAGCAGAAATGAATGTTAATTATGAACCATTCCTCAGTGAGTCATCCTGGCTCCAAGATATATTACTAGCACATGTGGCTGACCAAAAGAGCCATTGAACAGGGACAAACTGAAGGAGCTCCTTGCTTGAGTAAGAAAACGACACCCATAACTTTAAATCAACGTATAGAATTCTTGTAGAAGGGGGTAGGGATTGGGCTATAAAGGTTGGGAACTTCCTTTGTCTCCTTTGTCTGGGTTAGAAGACACATGGGTTATACAGGCTGCTGACTGTTACTGTGTGACTTCCAATGCTTGCATTGAATAAATTTGAACTTTTTTTTACCTCCACTGATTTTTAATTTGAAAACCCGATCAACATCTAAACGCCGTTTTGGCGGCTACAACATCTGGCGCCCAACGTGGGGCTCAGAAAATCGATTTGGGCATCCAGACCAAAACAGGATGAACAATACTTGTAAAGCAGAATAAGCAGATGCGCATCAAATCAAAAAGGTAAGCAATATATTTTATATTTGCTCACTATATATATATTCTGTCTCTTCAAGTATTGGCTTCTCTGTCCGGCTGTTTTTCCCAATCACTATAGACATCTGACCTAAGAACCTTGATAAAATATCAAATGAAATGATGTGATCATGGTTTTAATATATGTTATATATTAAAATATATAATATATATAACAAAACCAATACTCAAGTATAAGACCCGAGTATAAGCCCCAGGCACCACTTTGCCACAAAAAAGGGGAACATTGACTCGAGCATAAGCCCAGGGTGGGAAAAACCGCGGTAAGGTGAATTTTAAAAAAAAATTTTGATACCAAAAAAAATTACATAGGCAGTTTAATGCCCCCTAGGCAGGGATAGGCAAGTTTAATGTCCCCCCCTTTAGGAGATTAGGCTGGTAAGGCGTTTAAAGTCCCCCCTAGGCAGATATAGGTGGTTTAAAAGGCAGTTTAATTCCCCCCTAGGGAGTTTAATGTCCCCCATAGGCAGATATAGGCTGGATAGGCAGTTTAAAAGTCCCCCATAGCAGTTTTAATGTCCCCCATAGGCAGATATAGGCTGGTATAGGCAGTTTAATGTCTCCCATAGGAAGGTATAGGCATGTATAGGCAGTTTAATGTATCCCATAGGCTGGTATAGGCGCTATAGTCCCCCTAGGCAGGCTATAAGGGAGGCAATTGCCCCCCATAGGCAGGTATAGGTCCCATAGGCAGGGTAAGGCAGGTATAGGTCGTTATAGGCTGGTATAGGCAGGTATGTCCCCCTAGGCAGACTATAGGCAGGTATAGGTCACCAGGCAGGCTATAGGCAGGTATAGGCAGGCATAGGTCCCCCCCAGACCGGCTATAGGCAGGTATATGCAAAGGGGATAGGCTGGCATAGGTCCCCCCAACAGGCTATAGGCAGGTATAGGTCCCATAGGCAGGTATAGGCAGGGAACTAAGGCAGGTTTAGGCAGGCTATAGCAGGTAACTTAGGCAGATATAGATAGTACTAGCAGGTATAGGATTAGTGACTAGGCAGGAAAAGGGTAGTAAAAGGCAGTAAAAAAAAAAAAAAAAAAAACATTAAGGGTACGGGGTATAGATAGTACAGGGAGGTATAGGGCAGGGATAGGCAGTACTAGGCAAGGTATAGGGCAGGTATAGGGATACTAGGCAGGTATTAGATAGTACTAGGAAAGGGTTTTAGGAGCAGGTATAGGGGGGATTTACTAGGCAGGTATAGGATAGTATACTAGGCAGGTATAGATAGTACTAAAGGGAATATAGGCAGGGTTAGTATCCTGGGGTGTACTAGGCAGGTAAAGGCATGGTACTAGGCAGGTATAGGCAGGGTAAGGTAGTACTAGGCAGGTAAAGGCGGGTATAGGCATAATGGCAGGTATAGGCAGGGTATAGGTAGTACTAGGCAGGTAAAGGCCGGGTATAGGCAGTACTAGGCAGGTATAGGCAGGGTATAGGTAGTACTAGGCAGGTATAGGCAGGCTATAGACAGTACTAGGCATCGTTTTAAAACAAAAAACAACCACTTACTTCGATCCCTGCTGCCCGCTCCCGGCGCGTCCTCGGGCTTTTTCGGCACAGGCGGGTGAGTCATCAGGCTAGCCCCGCAGCGTGATGAAAACACGCTGCCTGTGCCGGAAAAATCCCGACGGCCGCGAGTTTGCGGCCGCCCGGAGTCCACTGCGGAGCAGGGAGCGCTTGCTCTCGCCCCGCAGTGGGTACTCTTCTCCTGGCGCTCCAGGTAGTCTGCAGGGGAAGAGATAGGACGCGCACGGCCACCGCAGCGCCCAAAACGCTTTTCAGCTGACTCGGGATTCAGTTATATGCGCTCCCTGAGGGGGCCATATAATGAAGCGTCCCTTTGGGCCCGCAGGGCCCTCGCAGCGCCGGGCGGCCGACAGGACCGATTTAAAAGCCGAGGTCGCACTTTTCATTTTTTTTTTGTGCTGAAAAACTGGCTTATACTGAGAATATATTTTGTGTTAAATATATTTTAAAATTTATATTTATATTTTTTAATATATATAAAAATAAATGTGTGCTGTTTGGATAGTGAACGTGATTGAATTGATTGGATGGGAACAATTGAATATAACATAAAAAAAATGGGGGGTGTTAAAAGGGATGAAAGCATTGATTGATGACACTATGGGCTTTTGTTTTTGATGAGCCACCCCAAGTGAAGGAAATAAAACCCAACAACATCCCATGGTAGGATAATGTTTTTGGGGAGCATTGAACTGTGGATTATATGATAAAAGACTCCCCTTGAAGGGGAGGTATCCATAGATTTTATCTAAATAACACTACGCTTTGTGCGGTGATTGATTTGATAAAGTTTAAGTAAAAATTGTTGATAAAAATTTGTGTTTTGTGTTTGTTTTGCTTGATATTGAGGTGACAAAGTTTGGTAATAGAGCCCTGCACGGAGCTGACTGCATGTGAAAAAAAGGGAAAAATTCCTGAGGGAGGGGGGGGAGTGAAATCCCCCATGAATTAATGAAAGAGCTGAATAGGGTTGTTGGGTATTGTCAAACAATGATTTAAATTTCAATAAAAGGGCCCTGCTCTTTTATGTGGGGTTATTGCAAAAAAGTGAAAGTTTAGAGAAATTATTTCAGTCCTTTGGGTTAAGCCAACAGAAAAGTTATGATTTTGTCTTAGGTGGGACAACCGTTTTTTTAAAATATTTGGGGACGTGAAGAGGGGTTTAGATTTTGAATGGGTATTACCTAACAAATTGGTGTGGGGACACTGTAGAATTTGGAAGAGAAGGGGTAACTCTTTGGGGGCAGAAAAAAATTTTATCTCTTGAAGGAAAGAAGCAATAGAAATTGTAGAGGAAAGAGGGGGAAAAAAAACAGTAAAGAATAGCGCAAATTATTGAAGAAAGAGGATAACAAAAGAAGGGTTTTTGGTTTTAAAAAAAGTCTGAAGAAGAAAGAAATGGGAGGTGGTTAAGGAAGTATGGCAAGGAGGATGTAGAGAGACCACTATGGGAAAAGAGTATCGGTATGAATTTTAAAATGATAATGTTTATGAGAATAAAGGAAGAATAAGATTGTTTAAAACTCCATTAAAATGCCACCACCTTAAAATACACCTGGATGGATTTTCAGTATGTACACTAAATCCCAAGGGGGGGAAAAATGTGTAAGTTGGGGGGGCCCCCCCAAAAAATCCAAAATTGGCTATATCCTTTAGTGAGGGGGGGCGGTGGGCCCAAATGCGCCTGTTACATTTCGGGGTTAAAAATCCTTTTTGGACCCCTCCAAAAAAACTTATTTGGAGGGTATCCACACCACTTAAAATTTAAATTTGTGGCAGGGAGACAATAGTCCCAAGTCGGGTTTCCTCAACATCGGGATATGCTATGCCTCCGGAACTGTTCAGGTGACCGAGTAAAAACCCATGAGCCCAGGAGACCAATTAGCTATTTTAAACGTTCGACCCAGAGACATCTCCTCCCAAAAATTTGCTGGGATTAGCTCAGATCCAGGCCACCTTAAAATGTACATGGATGGTTTGAGCCCTGACAGAGCAAAAACAGATTTCTACTAGTCACTTCTTGAAAAGTATTTGAACCCTATAAAACCTCAAGAATTTCAAGGGGGGTTTGGGGGGGTGTTGCACACGGGTCAAAGGAGAGGATTTTGTCAGCAAAATTAGGAATTGCACGGGAAAAAGCGGCAGAGCAGTCTGTCAGTTTAAAAACCCAAGAAAAGGGAGAAGGCAGTTGTTACATTTTTTGTGGGCTCAAAAGAGATGGACGGGGACATGGGTACCCCCCCAAGAGTGATTTGATGCAGTATATCAGTATGCACATAAATGTTTTTTTTCCCTATAAATTAACTGTGTTTTTATAACTTGCACGGTGTAGGGGTTTTAGCCATAGACAACCCCCTGACTATACAATAAAAAGCGGAATACACACAGGGATGGAGGGTTCCTCCTCACTAAATACTCACATGTTTTTAGTCAGTGACACACCCCCCTGTAAACTTTTGGGAGCAGATTTCTTCAGGCTTTAAAAAGTTTCATATACTTTTCAATTGATGGAACATAATAACCCGGGTGGAAAAGGGGGACCAGAAAAAAGAAATGCCTGTGTGTATTTAGATTCTGTCGCAGGGGAAGCACGCCAATATTAGTTTTACTTCACTTGCGCAGTACCGACAAATTGGGGGAAAACCGTAAAACAGACATAGGCAGATTAAAGGGCCCCCTTAAAAAGTACAAGTCAAACCAGGGTCATTTTCCCACGCAAGCACAGAACCCCCTTCCCCCAACACAAGAAGCGCCATTAGTCATAATTGTAGAGCTGCTAGAAGAGGAGCTCTGAAGTCCCCCTTTCCCCGTAATACCCTTTGTACCCGGTAAAAAGAAGGGGCCCCGATACCCCTGTCACTTTTTCCGGATGGTGCATGAAAAAGGGCTATAACAATTTACAATTTACCCCCAAATTTTTTTCCCCCCCCCCCCCCAAACCCCCCAATATTTACCCCCAAAAACCCCCCCCCCCCCTTCTCCCCCCCCCCCCCCCGGGGGGCCCCCCCCCCCCCCCCCCTTTTTTCCCCCCATAACCTTTCCACCAAAAGGAAAACCCGGGTCCCTCCCTTTAATGGCTTTTTCTTTTTTAAAGGGAGGCAATATGTGGACTTTACCCTCCAAGGGGGCACAGAAACTCCCCGACCAATTTACGGGGAAACTCTGTCTTCAGTGCTGCAAATGGAACACCCCTGATCCCAGCCAATATTTTTGCAATTTATGAGATTATTGTTTTTGTTCAATGACAAGAGAGTGTGAAGAGGCACAACTCTCTTTTATGTTTTCTAGCAAAACAAGGCTGCAAAGTGTCGAAGGATAAGCTACATTTTCAAAGAAAAGTTCCTTTTGGGGCATGTTTATCAGCTGGTGTTAGGCCCCTGCCCGGGAAAAGGGAAAATAAGTCATACGGATTTGCCCTCCGCCTAAGAATCTAGCAAGGGTCCGGACTTTAGCTAATATCATATTGTAGCCCTTGGTACGCTCTGTTTCTCTGTATATGAACCTTTTTTAAAGAGTGTTTGCCCACCAGCCTTTTAAAAGCTGACAGAAGAGGCCTTAACAATTTCCAAAATTTGAATTTGTTAATCTCCCTGACCTCCTTGGGCACACTGATTATGACAAGCCATTTTCACTGTACTGCCCCGAGAGGGGCTGGTCATGCCACGGCGTCCTTAAACTCAATGGCACACAGAGAGCCCAGTACTTTTTTCAGTTAGATTAATCCAGTGGAGAGGACCCCCCTCATGTATCGGGTGGTCACTGCTTACAAGTACTTTTACACAAAGCTTCAGTGATTGTGTTGGTTTACTTTTTTACAAATATACACCCACTGATGTAAATTCTCTCTCAGGTACAAGCACGATTATTTCTTGGAAAAGTCAGCACGCCGCAATGGCATTTTTGAGCCCCCAAAATGTCCACTGACTCATGAAAAACCCTTAAACCCTGTACCTATTGCCTTAAACCCTAGCCCCCAAAGAGGGAGGAAGTGGAGGGAAAAAATGGGGAAAGAACATATTGTGCGGGCCCTGATGGCACAAGAAAAACGGATGACTTCCGGTTCGGCGCGCCATGAGGAGGTGAGCGATCGTGGTCTCCCAAAAATCTCCGCCGCAGCTCCCGCAAGTCGCCTGGGCGGCCCCCAAACCACCTGACATATGGGCACGTCTCCCCCTTACTCCACGGACGGGTGGATGGACAGATACTTTTCTGAGAAGCGGCCTGAAGGACTATCTCCTTGCCTCTCGAAAACCCTGTGGGCTTTCCAACATGGCGGCCCGGGCCTGAACACCGCGCCCCCAGCGTCCTCTTTCTGACCCACGGGGGCATCCCGCTTCTCCACGCCTGTTCAGGGGCAAAATTAAATCTCCCCTGGACAAAAAGGCATAGCTCTTGGGTGGCTCGCCATATACCCCCTAACTAGGCAGCATTGAAGATCCCTGCAGGCATCCTGCCCCCAGCTGCAGCAGGACGTCAGTGCTGAAAACAGGCTGGATGAGTGGAGCAAAAAAAGTTCTGCAACTTGAAGCCGAGAACGATGTCTTCATGCAATTTAAATCATGCCCCAAAACACAAGCCTTCTTGCCCGATAAAAAGATTTTTAAAAAACCGCCCCCGTAGGAGCAATCCCCGGGTTGTGGGCTTTCTGAAGGCAATCAAAACAGATCTACAAGACCTATCCCAAATTTGTTGCACGGGGTCTGGGAAAAACCCGCAGCTGCGGGTCGAGGGGCCACCGTATTGGCCTGCCCCCCCTTTTTGAAAAGGGCAAAAATGACCGACTGAAAAGAAACCCTCGCCCGCATCATCAAAAAATTTGGACTTAAACGACAAGCAGGTATATAAGGCTTCGCAAGAAAATTTCCCCCCCCCCCCCCCCCTCCTAGAGGGCAAAGTCCAGATATTTGGGGCTTTTATTGGAGGTTTCCAGGAGGGGGCAAAGCCTCAGTAAGACCTGCTCATTTTTGCCCAAAAAGTCCTTTTCCAATTTCTGATCCGGCTACTTTAAAGGTGATTTTTCCCCTGACGCCGCTCTGAAAACTTCACTTCCCGAGAGACGCAAGGAGGATTTCGTTTTCTTGGGGGGACTTCGGCCCCTTCCCGGGAACCCTCGACACGCCTTCGCTGGGGGAAAAGGGGGATCACCTTGTCTCCCCCACCCCCCTCCCGGGGACCGGGATCTTCAGGTCCCGTGTCTTCCTGAGACCCCCCAACGGTCCCCGACTTAAACTTTCGTTTTTTTTTTAAAAAGTTTCTTTTTCTAGTTTTTTTTTTTTTTTTGTTTTTTTTTTTTTTTTTTTAGTTTCTTCTTTTTTTCTTTTTTTATTTTTTTTTTTTTTTATTCTTTTTTTTTTTTTTTTTTTTTTTAAACGTTTTTTTTTTTTTGGGGTTTGCCGGAAATTGATCAGTATCTAAGTTTCACCACGTCCCTCCCCGTGGCAGAAAAAGTGAAGTCCCTTCAAAAGCAAGAGGGAGTTGATGACAGGGTTTGGTTCGACGGATTGTTTGGTTTGATTTTAGGAAATTTTTTCTTTTATTGCTTCCCCTTTTAGTTTCTTTTTATTTAGAGTATATAGCTTGTTTTTACTCGTTTTGAGTTTTATTTCTACGGTTAGTCTGAGTCTAGTCCCCTAGAGATAGTATCCTTTAAGGTCTTTTCGCCGCCCACTATGCTTTCCCTCCCCCCCCCCCCTTCTCATCCTCTTAGGCCATAGAGTCGTCAATGGAAAGTGAAAGGGTTCCCCTCCCGAAAATAAAACGGGTCGGTCCGCGGGCCCCTGAAAAAAATTTTACCAAAAGAAAATTTCTTCCTTGGAGACTCATTTTTGTTTTCATGAAAATTTTCTAGGTGCGTAGATTGGGGTCGGAAAGTCTTTGGTTCCCATTCAGTAGATGGTAAAGCAGGGGTCCCTTTCTTTGTGCACAAGAATTTTCCCATAGTTGGTCTCACAGATTGGCCAAGCAGGTCACGGTCACCCTAAAGACTCCAAATGGCACCAGGGCAGCTTGTTTTTAAAGTGTACGGGGGCCCAAAAACCCCGAGTAAACCCTTTTCGTGCCCCGGCAGCTAAGGTTAACGGGTCTGGTGCATCTGTGGTCTTGGGAGGAACATGAACTGTGCTAGACGAAATTCTTGTAGAAAAGGGACCAAGGCTTTTCCTCCTAACCTCCTTTAGGAGGTCAACGGGAGGGGCCCTTTCAGCATTTCTTAAATGCCCAGGGTGAGAGTGGTGGGGAGATCTTCCCTGACAAAGGGGGAATTTTCTTTCTCTCCCCCAAAAAATTCTTGGGGGGGGCGCTGGGACTTGTCCTGGTTCCCCGGACTCCCAAAAGGGGATTGTGGCCGCGGAGATTCTTGACCCTTTTAATTCAGCCATTCCCCCGTGGGGACCCCGGGTAGCATGTTTTTCCCAAAGGGTCTGACACATTGGCCCTTCCCCCCTTTCATGGCCAAAACCCGGCAGTTTTCGGACTTTTCGAGGTTGGTGGGTGGGGAATTTTCAGAGAAATGCGCAACTTCGACAATGTTTCATTCTATTGGGTGCGGCCCAAAACTTTCTGGGGTCTACAAGCTCACACTTCCCAATTACGACGTTTTAAACTAAATGAGGGATTTTTAAAACAGCCTCTGAGCGGGGAAAGACTATGCTAAAATTTCCCCTCAATTTCTCGGGGAAAAACCCGGAGAGATGGAACAGGCCAAGAGGGTCTTTGAGCTTGGCTGGGAAGGAGAGAAAGTCAGAAAGTCACCTGAAATCCCCCCTATTTCGCAGGGGAAAAAAAGCAGGGAAGCGATTTCTAGGTTATTGCAAGGCAGTTACTCTCCAGCCCATTCCGCGCTCCGCCCCCGGGGGTAAGACACTTCAGATCCCTTTTGAATTAAAGACTCACTTAAGGTGGGTTTTTTGAACAGCCCGTACTCCCAGGGGCGAGCCAAAAGTGGGGTCGCAATGGAGAAAATTTCTGAATCCCTTTTTTTTTCCCAGATTGTTTAATTTAAACAGCTAGAAGACCTTAACGCTGGACACTACGCAGGAAGTTCAACAGCCCTCCACCCTAGCTTTGGGGAAGGTCCAGGCCCGACAGCTTTTCTGGAGATTTAACAAAAAAATTTAGCCCCTATCCCGCCCGCTAGTTATTTCAACCCAAAAACTTAAAAAGTGCTATTCGACCGAATCTAAAAAAGCTTACATTTAAGGGATCCTAAAAAAGGGGAAAAAACCCCCTTCTCCCATCCTCTTTTTGGCCAACTTCTCTGATAGATACGGACTAGAAACTGCTAAGATCATGGTGATAGGCTGGTGTTTTTATTTGGGCCAGCCAAAAAAGGGGTTGTCAAGGGTCGACTGCGGGGGAACCTTAGAAAAGTGTGTCGTGCTGGAGAGTGGAAAACCGCTGCTCTTCCCCACCGGGCATCCCACATGGTTCAATGGATGCTGAGAAAGCATTTGGCAACCCGCCCGGAGTGGTTTTTGGATGGTTTTTTGAACGTATGGGATGGAGGGGAGATTTAAGAACTTCTGTCTGCATCACACCAACCACGGCACAGGGGCAAAACCCCAGGTTTTCTCTCACAAAAGCTTTTTTCCCACAAGGGCACCGGCCGGGCTGTCCCCCCCCTTTTGACATTTTCTTTGGGCCCCTACTCGCTTCTTGGAGATTCTGACCTTTTCTGGTATATTAGTAGGCTGGACCCGGTTAAAACTTGCTCTTTTGCCGAAATCTAATTTATTTCACTGATCCCGGTTAGTCATCCCCCCCGGGAAACTTCTCTTTTTGGGCATTTTGGGAGTTCCCGGATACAAAGTTTAAAGCCTCAAGAGAGAGTTATGGAACTGGGTACCTCCCTTCAAAATCTGTCTGGGAGGGCCTGAACTGGGATTGTCCCCCGGGAAAATTCAATTACTTTCCGGGGAAATTTAAAAGGGAAAGACCCTGTCCATTTACAATTTGAACTTTCTCCCTTGATAAAAAGATTTCAGAGATCTCCTTTTGATGGGAGAGCCTTCCCCTCTCTTGTCAGGTAGATGCCACGAATCAAGATTATATGTTTTTCCGAAACTCCCCTTTCCTCTCCAAACCCTTTTTCTATGCGCCACACAGACATAAATGGATTTCCTTCCTCTTCCCGTTTATTTGGGCAGGAAAAGGCCCCCCGGGTGCTTGGCCCCGGTGATGCCCCGTTAACACGGGAGGTTTTTAACCTCCCCAACATGGTTTACTTTTTGGGATTTCACCAGGCATGTGTGGACTAGTGGGGGGGGGGGGGGGTTAGCAGATATTCAAATTTAGGAAGGAAAAGGGATTTTTTGCATCCTTTGGGTCCCTGGCGTTACTTCACACCAAGCTCTCTCAGATCCCCAAAAAGATTAGAAGCTCCCCTTTTATTAAAAGACCGGGAACCGGAAAATGTAAGAAGCCCTTTTGAAATTACCATTCAATGCAAAGGGACTACCCTAGGGGGCTCCCGATTTCCTCAAGGCAGGGATAAACCAAAGTTCTGTTGGGAAAAAGGGAAGGGGGTGTTGGATGCCGGGGAGAGCACTTAATGCCCCTTTGAAAAAAAAGGTGGGGGGTTTTCCCTCGGAGCTGGAGACAGGTTTTCCCTTCCCCCGCCCCTCATCACCGGCGATGCAAATTCTCTCCTTCTGCAAGTCTAAGTTTTGGAATCTTGAAAAGTTTGTGCTCCCCATGGTTTTGAAGCCCTTAAGAGGGCCCCCCGCTGCTTTCCCCCTCAAATATCTAGGGTTTCTGAGGGGAAAGGATTTGGAACATGGGTCCGTAAAATAGGTGTCCGGGTTTTTTGGACAAAATCACCAAGGGTTTCTTGGGTGCGCAGGGAAGTAATATTGGGGACCGGGGGAAACTCCCCTCAAAATATGCACAAACGGTATTACAGCTTTAAATCCCCCCTTCGAAAAAAATGCCCCGGAATACAGCAAAACCTGCCCCAAGTGTCATGCCCCTGCTACATCCAGTGGCGGAATTTGGAAATGCCCCCCTTCCAGAGCTTTGGGACGCCTTCATTGAATTTGTAATCAGCATGGCATTTTAGACTAGTCAAACGTATGAGCTATGATTTTTTCCTTTACTTTTGGCCCCTTTCCCAGGTCCTTTTCTGGGGGGGTTAAAACCCCTTGTCACCTGGGCCCTTCCCAGCCTTGCCATTTGCAAATACATTTCAAAAAGGCTGACCCCTACTTTTAATGTCTGAAAAACCGCGCCCCCCCCTGTCCCTGCTGGGGAAAACCTAAGCAATACTTGTATTGACAAATAGAGGCGAATCCAAAGGAAAGCGCCTACAAATTTTTCGGCGGGGGAAACCCTTATTTCGAATTTTTTTCTATTTTAGAAGTAAACCCCGCTGGTGCTTCCTTCAAAAATAACGGTGGATGCCCCGGGTGGGCCTTTTGGGGGTCCAAGGACCCCCTTGGAAACAGCCCCTACGGGGGCTCTTAAAGCCCCGTTGGTAGGCCCCCCTTTTTTTCCCGGGGCCCCCCCCCTTAACCCCGGGGGGGAACAGACTCAACCTCCTTGGCCACACTCTTTTAGAACCACACTCCCTTGACCACACTTCTCTAGACCACGCACAATTTGAATGACCGGTGCACTTCGAGTAGGGTTACACCGTAATGATTTCTCCCGCCGTTTATTTAAAAAATTAAACTTTTTTAAAACCAATTTTTAAAAAAAAGCCCTAGTCATGGTAGGTGCGTGTCCCAAAACGCGTTTCCCAGCGCGAGCCTTTTTCACTGTTAAGTTATCTGCAGGAGCCGCCATTAATTTAAAATAAAACTCCACCAATGAGGGACTGTGATTAATGTACCATAGAAGGCAAGAAACAAAAAAAACAAAACAAGGACTTCCGGTTTCGGGGCCCGGGAGTGAGGGGCCAAATGAGGAGCTCCCGCCACCCAACTCAAAAAAAACCGGGGCAAAAAAATAACGGTCATGGGTGGTGAAAGGCCCTTTTATCAGGGCCCGGGCTTGGATCGTGAGGGGGAGGGGGGGGAAAGAAAAGCAGCGGGGGGACGTGATCTGTAATGGAAAAGGAGGAAAATGGAAATGGGGGGGAGGAAGCGAGCAAGTGCTCTACCTTGGCAGCCCGGGGCGGAGGAGAGCTTGGGAGAGGATCAGCCACCGGAGAGGGTGGTCGGGGGTTGGTAGCGGGCGCCCGGGAGGTGCCAAAACTGTCGGGTGTGAGGGGGAGTGTGTCGGAGGAGAGACGAGGCTGGGCGAAAGGGGGGAAGCGGACCTCCAGGCAAAGGGGGCCACAGCAAAAAATGCTAAAAACCAGGCATGCAATAAAAGGAAAAG
>JAODAL010074816.1:0-14231 GCA_025379985.1 Phyllomedusa bahiana
TGGGCAGGGGGGAGGAAAAGCTGAGCCCAGTGTACATGTGTACGGGGGGGGTGGGGGGGGGGGGGGAAATAGCTGAGCCCAGTGTACATGTGTATGGGGGGGGGGGGGGAATAGCTGAGCCCAGTGTACATGTGTATGGGGGGAGGAATAGCTGAGCCCAGTGTACATGTGTATGGGGGGGGGGGGAATAGCTGAGCCCGGGGTACATGTGTATGGGGGGGGGGGGGGAATAGCTGAGCCCAGTGTCCATGTGTTAGGGGGGGGGGGAATAGCTGAGTCCAGTGTACATGAGTATGGGGGGGTTTGGGAAGCTGCTGTGAGGGAGGTGTTTGTCGCCCTGTAATGTAGTGATGAGGATCAGTGAGCACGTGCGCTCGATGATGACAGATGAACATTAGTGACGGAAGAAAAACATCGAACACAATAAGAAATTCCAGGAAACCTCCCCCACCCCCTTCCTCTCCTGCACGGTGACTCCTCCCCTTATATAGGAAGACTCCGCCCCTTCAGTAACACTTTGCAGGAAAGAGGAAGGAAAATGCCAAATGATTCAGGAATTTTTGGGAAAAAAAGTTACTTAACCCTTCCTGCAGTAATCATCAGCTCTGCACGTATCTGTATCCTGGAAAGCTGGATGGAAAACGTAACCAGCAATACCCCCTCTAAGTTCATTTTGTTCCTTTTGCTGTTCAGAGATCTGGGAAAGCTGGGTGTCCACCGCATGTGATGATGGGAGTGAAGCCGGGGCCTGGTGTCAAACCCCCTGGGTGACGGGAGGGGAAGCCGGGGCCTGGTGTCAACCCCGTGGGAAAGACGGGAGTAGCCGAGGGCCGGGTGTCAACCCCGTGGATGAACGGGAGTGAAGCCGGGGAGGTGTCAACCCCGTTGGAGGACGGGAGTGAAGCCGGGGCCGGTTGTCAACCCCGTGGGATGACGGGAGTCAAGCCGGGGCAAGATGCAACCCAACAGGTATGACGGGAGTGAAGCAGGGGCCGGTTGTCAACCCCGGGGGAGGACGGGGGTGAAGCAGGGGCGGGGTGTCAACCCCGTGGGATGACGGGAGTGAAGCCGGGGCCGGGTGTCAACCCCGTGGGGATGACGGGAGTGAAGCCGGGCCGGTTGTCAACCCGTGGGATGACGGGTGTGAAGCCGGGCCGGGTTTGTCAACCCTGTGGTATGACGGGGGTGAAGCCGGGGCCGGGGGTCAACCCCGTGGATGACGGGTGTGAAGCCGGGGCCGGGTGTCAACCCGTGGGATGACGGGAGTGAAGCCGGGGCCGGTGTGTCAACCCCGTGGGATGACGGGGGTGAAGCGGGGCGGTGTCAACCCCGTGGTGATGACGGGGGTCAAGCCGAGGCCGGGTGTCAACCCCGTGGGATGACGGGGGTGAAGCCGAGGCCGGGGGTCAACCCCGTGGGATGACGGGAGTGAAGCCGGGGCCGGTTGTCAACCCCGTGGGATGACGGGAGTGAAGCCGGGGCCGGTTGTCAACCCCGTGGGATGACGGGGGTCAAGCCGAGGCCGGGGGTCAACCCCGTGGGATGACGGGGGTCAAGCCGAGGCCGGGGGTCAACCCCGTGGGATGACGGGGGTCAAGCCGGGGCTGATGATCTCAGTAGATGTAATAATCTTTTATCTTTAATATTCTAGAACCTTCTCATCTGGGGAAACAGGACCCTGACCGGGTGCAGCTGAAGTCGAGTGATCGCAGCAAGGCACCGAAGATGTCCCACTCTATCGATTCTGCTCCTCTTGACCATGACGATAAAAAACCCATAGCCGCTATTGCCGCGCAGGGATCAGCCAAGCACCATGCTAAGGAGGAAGCAGCCGACACCTCCAAGAGCCTCGCCACCAAGCTCCTCCACCTGGCGGATAAGATCGACCAACGCCTAGAGAAGATGGATACCAAATCCGGGGCCGAGGATGATCGGCAGGGTCACTACCCCTCCACGGTGGCCGCCGTCCAGACAACTACCATCCCGGTCCACAGGGAGGTGAAGAAAGTGTCCCCCAATACCAAGGCGGCAAAACCTGGCAAAGTCGCACATAAGAAGCTGGAAGACGTCAAAATTTATTTTCCTACTGAAGCTGCCCCCACGCCCGGCCGAACCTTACCCAGATTCATCACGGCTGCCCCTAAGCCTGGGGCCCGTACAGCGGCCAGCCTCCCTGCACCCCAGGATTTAAGTGGTAGCAAAACAAAGCCCAAGCTGCCCGGGCGCGACCATGCTGCCAACAAAGGTGCGACTATGGCGTCAACAAAGGAGGACGACCGCCCCTTAACCCAGACCGAGGGCCCAGAACTTACTACTGCCCATCAGATAATGACTCACCCCGCGCCCCTACGGACTTCACCCCAAAAGGCCATAGACAACCCGTCCGCAGGTGAGAAGGGCGAGACACCTGGACGAGCTCTGCCAGAAACCAACCTCACTGAAAAGCCCGTCGTCAATCTGGAGGAAGCCCCCCGATCTGGCAGTGCTCTGCCCTCCATTGAGGACAGGAGCGGTCTGGTGGCGGCGCTGGTGTTCGGGATGTTGTGTCTCATGGTGGTGATCGGGATGGTCAGCCTCAAGGTCTCTGAGGCGCGGCGCAGGCACCGCTACACCAAACTGGACTATCTTATCAATGGGATGTATGTGGACACCTGAGGCAGCGGGTTCATGGCCCACACTGGGCGCCCACCAGGGACGCAGTTGTTTAACAATGGATAGGAATTTATCACGTGACTCCGGCCGCACAATATGGCGGCACGTCAACTTGAATCATATGCCTACGGCAGTCAGTGTAACCTGTGTGCCCGGCGGCTGGATGGACACAATGGACATCATGGGCCTCATTTATCAAAACGGTCTTAAAGTAAGACTGTCTTTATTGCCCTTAGCAACCAATTGGAGCTCATAGCAACCAATCAGAGCTAAGCTTTAATTTTTCCAAAGTAGTATGCAAAAAGAAAGCTCAGCTCTGATTGGTTGCTATGGTCAGCTTTCATAAATGAGGCGCTGAGCTCTGATTGGTTGCTATGGTTTGTTTCCACAAATGAGGCTCCCTAGCAACCACTCAGAGCTCAGCTTTCATTTCGTACACCGCACTGGAGCAATGAAAGCTGAGCTCCGATTGGTTGCTAGGGGCCTCATTTACGAAAACTGACCATAGCACCCAATTCGAGCTCACGACGACCAGTCAGAGCCCATAGCAACCAAAGACCGTTCTTTAACAAAGTCATTTAAGTGAGGCCCATAGCAACCAATCAGAGCTAAGCTTTCATGTACTGCACTGGCAAAATGAAAGCTGAGATCTGATTGGTTGCTATGGTCAGCTTTCCTAAATGAGGCCCATAGCAACCAGTCAGAGCTAAGCTTTCATTTCATGTACTGTGCTAGCAAAATATGCTCTGATTGGTTGCTGAAGCTCTGGTTGCTATGGGCAACACAGACTTACTCTTAGTGTTCATAAGAGGCCCACAGCAAGACTGTGTATCCAACAGCAACCAATCAGAGCTCAGCTTTCATTTCCTATACTGCGCTGGCAAAATGAAAGCTGAGCTCTGATTGGTGGGAAAATTGTCCTTGTTCCCCATAGCAACCAATCGGATCCCAACTTTAATTTTTTCAGAGCTGTATAAGAAATGAAAGCTGAGTTGTGATTGGTTGCTGTCAGCTCTGGTCGGTTGCTATGGGCAACAAGGTCAGTTTTAGTAAATGAGGCTCTTGGTCATCTACTGGAGAGATAATAAAAATGAATCTGGAAAATGTTGCGTCCTTTCTGATTACTTGAAGTTCTGGAAAGGCTAGACAACACCGGGGTGGGCGGCTATTATAGTACGTGGGGTGTCCTGATAAATGTACTTTGCAGCAGGTTCACCATTTCCATGACTATATAGATTTGCTGTTCAGGACCTTGGAAAAGTTGGGTGATGGTCAGTAGCTCTATCACTCTAGTGTCATCCAACTTTCCTACAATCCTGAAGGGTTTGGTTACGCAATGATTTATCTCAATAGGGTAATGATATTCATCTATGAATTCCTTATGACTCCTGGAGGGCTGAGGACTCGCCACCCCCTGTGACATATAGTTTCTGTTAGGCTTTTGTGTGATGGGATCATTATATAATATAATTACCAGGCACTGGGAACCTCACTGAGGGGCAGGGCACAGGATTTGGACTAGGATAGTCTGGTCAATGCTGATCCTATGTGCAGCTGCACGGGGTGTAACTTTCTCACAAATACCCTTGGCGAGCCGGGGCGGGGAGAGGAAGTTGCCGCAGGGGTGGTTCTGATCTTAATCGATGAATATTTTTTTTTTTTTTTAATCAAAATCCTCTGTGATAAAAAAAAAACAGAGACCTGTTATTCGCCACCTTATAGAATAAAGCAAAATGGGTGAAAAACAAATATTTCATATTCTGTCCTATCAGCATCTGATAATTGCATTATATGACTTCCTGCCCTGGTGATCACATATTGTGTCCTGACAGATGGAACTAAAAGGAACTGGGGAGGAAACAAAACAGAGGCTCCAGCCAAGAAAATGCAGCAGCAAAAGGATGGTAGACTCTGCTGAGCTATATCCTGTATTATCCTCCAGAGCTGCACTCACTATTCTGCTGGTGCAGTCACTGTACATACATTACTTATCCTGTACTGATCCTGAGTTACATCCTGTATTATCCTCCAGAGCTGCACTCACTATTCTGCTGGTGCAGTCACTGTGTAAATACATTACTTATCCTGTACTGATCCTGAGTTACATCCTGTATTATCCTCCAGAGCTGCACTCACTATTCTGCTGGTGCAGTCACTGTGTACATACATTACTTATCCTGTACTGATCCTGAGTTACATCCTGTATTATCCTCCAGAGCTGCACTCACTATTCTGCTGGTGCAGTCATTGTACATACATTACTTATCCTCTACTGATCCTGAGTTACATCCTGTATTGTCCTCCAGAGCTGCGCTCAATATTCTGCTGGTGCAGTTACTGTACATACATTACTGATCCTGAGTTACAGACTGTATTATCCTCCAGAGCTGCACTCACTATTCTGCTGGTGCAGTCACTGTACATACATTACTTATCCTGTACTGATCCTGAGTTACATCCTGTATTATCCTCCAGAGCTGCACTCACTATTCTGCTGGTGCAGTCACTGTACATACATTACTTATCCTGTACTGATCCTGAGTTACATCCTGTATTATACTCCAGAGCTGCACTCCCTATTCTGCTGGTGCAGTCACTGTACATACATTACTTATCCGGTACTGATCGTGAGTTACCTCCTGTAATTCTTTTATTAAAATTTAAAAACATAACAATACTTAAGTACAAAATTTTGCCAAAAAATACAAAAACCAATACATTGAACGATGCAGCTCATCATGGCTTAACTAACACCAGTCCAGACCGACACTCTCAACAAACACCAACTGTATACAATATTTACACTACCCTACATAATTACAACCCAAGATGCCCCGACTCGGTTGTACTTTTTTTTTTTTTTTTTCTTTTATCCACACAACAAATAAGTTATAAGAAAAAAAGAAAAAGAAACCAGCTCATCAACAAAATATATCTATATTTTATTTTTATTTTTTTTTGGGCCCTGAGCTGACCCCACCTCCCATGCCCCCAGCACATGTTAACGGACGTCCATGAATCAGTCCAGGATTTTGGGATTTTTTTCCCCAAATTACCCCAAAGTCCCATAAACCCCAATGTCCCACAAAACCCTCCCCCCTTTTCCCACCACCCAACTTAACTCTAAAGCCCAAGCCCCGACACATATATAATAACCAAAATAGACAATATGTACAAACTACAAGAACATATACATCAATGAAACACACACATAGTCAGAATTTTCAGCCACACAACCCCAAAACCCCAAGTTCGGCGCCTGCAAGCCCTATATCCTCACATAGTTACCAAAACAAAAATCCTACCGTGCGGAGTCAGCCCACCACTAGGAAGGGAGACGACAGGCTAGGGTGCTCCAAAGGCAAAGCCCCTCCAATGGAAAGAGGCCCTACCTGCCCCTGACCTCTCGTACTCCAGAGAACGTACTTTCACCAAGTCACCAAGAATGTTCTTAACCACCTTGTCCACATGCCACTGTGCGTGCCAGGTGTAGTGCCTGACCACCAAACTGACTAGAAATAATGTGCTCCGGTCCCGACCTCCCAGGTGTCTGAATGCTCCATAGGCCCATTCCGCATAGGAGAGACCAGCCAGCCTAGGTCACCCTGGTGTAAACCTCGGTGTTAAAGGGACAATGAAGCTGGAAGTGGTCCGTGCTCTCCAGCAGGCCAACACCGGTCCTCAGAGCTCCTACACTTCAGATTGTCTCTCACACGCAGTTTCCCATGGAAGCAGCACCAAGCCAAGTCTCAAAACTTCGAGGGGACCCTGATGGAATTCAAAAGTTGCAAACCAACTTCCAGATCCCGACTTGGGCAGTCGCTGAGGGCCAGAGGTTTTTGCAAATGGGTCAACAGAACCCTTTTGTCAAATAATTTCTTCAACTGAGTCCTGATTTCCCACATCCCCAGACCCCACGGACACAGATCCTTCAGAACCAGGGCAGCATAAGCTTGGAGATGCCCATGAGGCGTGCGCAAATCCTTCACTTGCCCTCCTCTCTCCCATTCCTGGAAGAAAGACCGGAACCATCCCCGACAGAAGAATACCCACAGAGGAGCCCTCTCTTTCCAGAGTGCTGGTAGGTTGATCTTCATAAAGGTGTTCACAAGGAACACCACAGGGTTGACCATACCCAACTCTCCTAGTCTTCTCGTACGGTAAGTAAACTCCCTCTTGACCAGGTTCAGCTTATTCCCCCATAACATCTGGAAGAACAGACTGTAGATCCGAGTCCAGAAAGGTTCCGGCAAGATGCACACACTGCCCAGATACAACAGCAAAGGGATCAGGTATGTTTTGATAATGTTAACCCTTTCCCTGAGGGTCAAAGACCAACCCTTCCACTGGTCCCTCTTCTGAGCGGCAATCTTAAAGGGGTTTTGCCAAGGAGTGATTTCCTCACCTAACAGGCTGATACTCTGATCTAAAGTCTCGAGAACAGGGACGTTGTGTTTCTGTGTTTAAAAAAACAAGCACCTTCTCTGTGATGTTGTCGCGCCACCTCCCATGCATGCTTCCAAGGCTGATACTCAGTCTCTGTAGTTGAGTAAACATTGTTTGGCTAATCCACAGAGGATAACTGTATTGTGCACAAACTCTACGGGTTTTGTGTCTCCCTCTTATCTGCTCAGGAGAGAAGATAAGTTCCAAGCAGGCAGGGTTCTTTTGTTTGTTCACAGACTGCTGCAGGGGGGAGGGCTGAGCAGGGAGCCAGGGAGAGTCTGCATGTTTACTCAAATAATTAAGTTACAACTAGTGGATTCTCTATACAAAAGACACAGGCTCTTTTCTCTCACTCCCTTCAAAGCTCATTCATGTGTCCTGCCATCAGATAAGAAGTGCAAACCACTCAAGCATGGCCGATCAGCTCCTGGTCTAGCTAATGTAACAGTCAAAAACAAAGGGGCATCTTAGTCAGGCTGTAACTCTCACAGGCTACACTTTTTATAATCACATATATTTAGAAAAGTGATTAAATACCCATTTTGGAGGATACCATGTCAACATTAGATCGTGGAAAAACCCCTTTAAGCTTGCTGTTCTAATTTTCCTTGGGGTAATCCCCTTGGCCAAATTCAATGCCAAGGACTTTTGCGGACTCCTGGGGCACTTGAAGGGTTTCCAGAAGATTAAAACCAGGATCTCCTACTCCCAGCCAGAGACTCTCACACTTGCCCCAGTTGATCTTGGACCTAGATGACTTTGAGTAGCTTTCTACCTCTGACAACAACCATTCTGCCTTCCCTTGTGAGGAGACGAAGATGGTTAAGTCATCATCATAAGCCACCACCCTCAGAGTGACCTCTGCAGCCACCCAGTCCATCCTTACTCCTGCCACCGGTCCACAATGAATCCTCCAAACACATACAGTAGCGGGCTCAGAGGACAACCTTGGTGAACCCTAGACCTCACCTCAAAAGGGCTGCCAATCCGACCATTAAAAGCGGGAAACTCCCCCTGTGCACAAGGTCTTAAGCCAATCAACAAACATCCCCTCCCCCCAGCAGGCCATATCTCAGGAGGACAGACCAGAGGTGCTCGTGGTTAACACAATCAAACGCTTCTGCCTGATCCAAGGACAGCAAGTACCCCTTCCAGTGACTCACCTTGCCCTACAGCCTCTCGGACACTGAGCACAGCACTAAATGTACTATGGCCTGGAACAGAACAGTGCTGGGCCCCCGAAAAGAGCCGGGGTGCAAACCTCACCAAGCCGTTAAACAGCACCTGTGCAAAATCTTTCTGTTCATATTGAGCAGCGCTATGGGACGCCAGTTCTCATAGTGGAATGGATCTTTACCCTTTGACAGAATGATCAGGGCCGACCTACTCAATGACTTTGGCAGAGTGCCCAAAGAGAGACACACATTTACTACCTCAGTCAAGAAGGTAACTAAGGTGTCCTTAAAGGTCTTATAAAACTCAGATGTTAAACCATCTGGTCCTGGTGATTTTTTGGAAGCGAGCCCTTCAATCGCCTGGCCGATTTCCTCTTCTCTGATCTCTTCTGTCAAAACATCAAAAGAGGGATCTACTCTTGGTTCAGGATCAGTTTAAGCCAGGAAAGCTGACATCCTGTACCAATTAATATCCCTCTTCACCATGAGATATGAGTAGAAGGATCTAACAACCTCCAATATCCCTGATCTGGAACTTATCATGAACCACATACCATTAATTAGTCCTGACACAATCTTACTATTCACTGACATCTTGCAGTTTCTGTAAGGGTCGGGTGAGCAGTACTTCCTGTCATCCCTCTCAAAAACCACAGATGCGTGTCTATCATACTGACACCTCATGAGCAATGACTTCACTCTAGAGATCTCCTTGCGGCTACCATAAGTTGAGACGTTTGAGTTTTCTCCTCAGACCCCGATACAGGCAGTACCTGCTTAGTCTCCTGAGACTCGAAAGCTCTCGGAAGAACTTGGACACTCTTTGTTTGAACATCTCCCACTGCTCAAACTTACTACTGCACAGATCCAGCCATGGTACCTGGGTCTGAAAGAAATCCTCAAAGGACTGTCTGATCTCCGCTTCTTCCAAGAGAGACGAATTGAGCCTCCAGTAGCCTCTTCCCATGCGGGAGGTCTGTAGCATTCAGAGAAAACAAAATTAGTTTGAGAACTCCACCTCAACAGCGGACACTGCTGAAGAGACGGCTTCCTCCTTCAAATAAAACCTGTCTTTCCTAGACTTACAACTAACCCTATGATAGGTGAACCCCACGTGGCCTGGGGTGTACCAGATGTGGACATGCACCAGGCGAGCCTTACTAGCTATGCTATTCAGAGCGACGCTGTCATAAGTCAGCTTGTCTCTGGAACCTTCCCTGTCCTGGGGCCTCATGACAGTATTGAAGTCTCCTCCAAAAACCACCTGCCGACTTGTAAAAAGATAGGGCTTCATCCTCATAAAGAGACCATAGATGTTAATTAGACAAAGTTCTTATTCCTTAATGAGGACATCCAAAATCAGACACCTCCCCATTTCTAATTCAATAAACCATCGGCATTCTACCGATACGGTGAAAAGGACCGCCACTCCGCTATACGGCTCAGCCGCAAGAGACTGATAGGAGGCTCTGCATCGCCACTCCCTTTTAGCTTTGAACATGGCCGCCAAATCTGGCAACCTGGTCTCCTGCAATAAAAAAAATGTCAGCTTCAACTCGGCTGATAAAAACAAAGGCCACAAATCAAGTCGTACCCGACTTAATGCTGGTAAAATTAATAGATGCCAGCGTCAACTGAGTGGGTGTCGCCATCTTTGGCAGTTGAATTAGATGGCTTTCTTTTTCCCACTTTCAATGCCATTCTCCCCATTAGATGACAGTTTATCTCTTTTTAAAGAGACAGATATGTCCATATCAGCTCATTCCTTTTCCTCTGGTTCTAGGCCAGGATAGGTTTTCCCCAGGGAGAGGAGACTTGGTGCCTCATGTAGACCCTGATTTCACCGCAGCCTCTGGAACCCTACCCCCTCCTCCGATGAGGGGGTAATGCCACCAAGGGCATGGAACCGGTTTGAGACACCAATCACAGGGGGTTCAGTTGTACCTTCCTTTCGCATCTGGATGCTTTTTACCCCACCTTCTCTCTTGCCATCTCCCTCCTTCCCAGTCCATACTTTGACCATGGAGGGGGCGGGGGTGCTGAGGAGATGGCACCTTCCTCTTCTTGGATCCTTTTGATTTCCTCATTCAGTTCACTATCCCTCGGGGCCTCAGCGGTATTATCTGCATCAGGGGCAAGATCAGAAGTCAGCCCAGATTCCCCAGTTGCCTGAGGTCCCCAAGATTCGCCCATCTCCCTCTACCTTTGGCGCTTTTCCTGATGCCTAAGTTGGGCAGGCATCTTCTGCTTTCCTTTCTTCACTGGCCCCTCCATTCCTTCCCCTCCACCAATCTCCCCTTCGTCAAAATCAGCCTCATGGCTTTCTCCTGCCAGGGTACTGACTGCATTGGCAAAGGAGTGAGGGCAGTGACCTAAGTCACCACATAGGAGACACTGAATCTGCACACAGAAACCAGCAAGGTGACCTATGCCCCCACACAGTGCAGCTGGCTCTGAAGTGTGTTGGGGCTGCAGTTTTGACACAGCTGCGGCTGACCCTGGTAGAAAATCTGGATACGATCCCTTTCCGACGAAGGTTGCAAATTGTAAGTGGGTAACAGTGTTCCCTGAAAGCCTAAGTTTGACCATAGATGTCCAGATGCCAAACTCGTCCTTGTTCTTTTGAGGGACTCCCACCACCTCCCCATATCGGCCAAGCCACGTCATGATATCAACACAAGTGACCCGTTACGGGTTAGAACGGACACCCTCTTGACGAGACACCGCCTGGACGGCAAAGTCTCGCCAGCCGGGCTCGTCCTTTGTCAACTCATAGTTAGACCAGAAGAGCTCAAGCCCCTCCGGCCGAACAAATCTGACATCGAATGCAGGGGTCCCTTGGGGATGTATCAAGGCCTAAATATCCGTCAACCTGAAGCCCATCTAGCAGGAACTCAACCACTTTTGCCCCTGGGGGACCTGTATCATTGGCAATCCATCTCAGATGGTCCACATTCCTATAGAGACCACCCTGCCCGGCTATCGAGAGAGACCATGTGGTCTGCCCGCCCCTTTGCTCTCGTAAGGCTGAGAGGCCATGCTTCTCTATCCAGAAGGATAGATCAACCTCCTTAGCCTCCACATGGATTGTTCTCTCACCTCTCTTTAGAGCCTCCAGAAGATGGCGCTGCAAAGAGCCGTCCCCAGAGCCAGAGGACAAGGAGGGACCCCTACTCCCCCCAGCTGCGACAGTAGCATAGCTGCGTACAGGGTCTGCCACAGCTGGGGGGCAACCAGACCAGGCCTCACACAAACACCAATGACCCTCCACCAACCACCTCCATAGCATCCAAACCATCCTCCCTAATAGACACCCTCCCTTCCTTCCCTATCGCAACTTATATCACCATCGAAAGCCACAGACACATTAGTAACAAAAGATTTTTCTCCCCCACGTCCTCCCTCATTCTCCCCCACATTCATACCCTTACTCAAACTGGCCAGATTGGTGTGTTTGAGTGCAGACATAATGGTTGGTAACTCAGCATCACTGGGCCCCAGAGCGACCCCCACAGGACAAGCCGCCAGCCACCTATGTACGGGCCAGGCAGCCTGCTTACCCTGTTTAGGAGCCACCCCATCCCATCCTTTGCCCTTGCCCCTGCTTCATTGGTACCATTTTTTGGGCGCCGCTGATCCATTGCCGAACACTGCTGCTCCTTTTCCTGGCGCTGCTCTTCTGGACCAGCAGCGCCAATGCAAAACAGGGGTTTTAGTCCAAGTTCTTTTTTGGGAGGCACAACCGTCATAGCCCCACTGGCCCCTTCACACCTCTGGTGGGGCCTCTGTAAGGTTCCAGCGTCATCATGGGAATTTTCAGCGGTTTACCCCAACTAGGCTCTCCCCCAGCCCCTTACCAACCGACGTTTTCCATTTTTTGTTCCCTCCTACCCGTCTGGGGTGACACCCTTTCTACCCAGAGCCATTCCTCTCTTTGCAGTCAAGGGATGACATCATTACTATCTGTCCGTCTTTAACACCTGGCACCGCACCAGCTGCATCACTTTATGCAAACACTGACAGACTACTACCTGTCTGCCATTTTCGTTTACCCTCATTCTCCCCACTCTTCTGCACTGAGTCCACTGCAAGACAAGGGCTGGGCTGGGCTGTACTGATCCTGAGTTACATCCTGTATTATACTCCAGAGCTGCACTCACTATTTTGCAGTCACTGTGTACATACATTACTTATCCTGTGCTGATCCTGAATTACATCCTGTATTATCCTCCAGAGCTGCACTCACTATTTTGCAGTCACTGTACATACATTACTTATCCTGTGCTGACCCTGAATTACATCCTGTATTATCCTCCAGAGCTGAAACTCACTATTTTGCAGTCACTGTGTACATACATTACCTATCCTGTACTGACCTTAAGTTACATCCTGTATTTTACTCCAGAGCTGCACTCACTATTTTGCAGTCACTGTACATACATTACTTATCCTGTGCTGATCCTGAGTTACATCCTGTATTATACTCCAGAGCTGCACTCACTATTTTGCAGTCACTGTACATACATTACTTATCCTGTGCTGACCCTGAATTACATCCTGTATTATCCTCCAGAGCTGCACTCACTATTCTGCTGGTGCAGTCACTGTGTACATACATTCTTTCCCTGAAACTGTTCCTAAAGTTAATTCTGTTAACCCCTATTGCATTTATTCTGTGCTGAAAAGTCATGTACATACATTTTTTTTTCCTGTACTGATCCGGTTACATCCGTATTTTCCCAAGCTGCACTCACTTTTCTGCTGGTGCAGTCACTGTGTACAACTTACTTACCCTGTCGTTCCGAGTTAATCCTGTATTATCCCCCGAGCTACCCTATTCTGCTGGTGCAGTCATGTAAAATTTTACTTACCCTGTGCTGATCCTGAATTACTCCTTATTATCCCCAAGCTGCACTCACTATTCTGCTGGTGCAGTCAATTTGTACCTGCACTTCTTTCCCCTACAATGTTGCGGTGACGATTTTAGTAAGTTCTCCGTTACACTTCTATTGCATGGTGTTATTCTCAGTGCTGACACTAGTCGGAGCCCATATACCTCTTGTTGCTCTCAGTCTGCTATAGCTGTGATATCAGCAAACCCTATAGCCGGGTTCACACAGCAGCAGTCTGCACAATATCTGTGAGCCAAAACCAGGAATCCAATTCCAGAAGATGTGAAAATCTTTCCAATATATTTTCTTTGTAATAGTGCTGGAGCATTATAAGAGGAGCGGGTGATAACACATAGCAATAGAACACAAGTTCATGCACAGTGGCGTCGCATTATTATGACCAGAGTGAGCGGAGTGTAGACAGCAGCTAGACATATGGCAAGTTACTCCATAAGGTCACAGGTAGCTGGAGCCGACTGCACCCACAGCTGTTGGAGGGTCCATAGAGCCAACACCACCATCCAGGGGCTCCACATGCTGACTGCACCCACAGCTGCTGGAGGGTCCATAGAGCCAACACCACCATCCAGGGGCCCACATGCTGACTGCACCCACAGCTGCTGGAGGGTATTAGAGCCAACACCACCATCCAGGGGCCCACATGCTGACTGCACCCACAGCTGCTGGGGGGGGCCATAGAGACAACACCACCATCCAGGGGCCCCACATGCTGACTGCACCCACAGCTGCTGGGGGGGCCATAGAGACAACACCACCATCCAGGGCCCCACATGCTGACTTCTCCCACAGCTGCTGGAGGGGCCATAGAGCCCAACACCACCATCCAGGGGCCCCACATGCTGACTGCACCCACAGCTGTGGAGGGTCCATTTGAGCCACACCACCATCCAGGGGCCCCACATGCTGACTGCACCCACAGTGTTGGAGGGGGCCAAGAGCCAACACCACCCTCCAGGGGCCCCACATGCTGACTGCACTCCAGCTGCTGAGGGCCATAGAGCCAACACCACCATCCGGGGCCCCACTGTGACTGCACCCCCGGTGG
>JAODAL010074817.1:0-14231 GCA_025379985.1 Phyllomedusa bahiana
TCAAAAATAAAATAATAATAATAAAAAATTTTTCCTAAACTTAGAACGGCGCAATATCAAGAATTATGATTTTTGGAAATTCCCGGAAATAAGAAATTCAAATTCTGAAAGTTTCTCATTGGGGAAAAACAGCAATCAAATAGAGCGCTTTTGGAACCTTTAAAAAACCTAGGGGGAAGGTTTGCCCAATCAGAATCCGGGGGACAGTTCAAAATAAGTAAAAAGACAGAAAGGAACTGATTGGCGAGTTACGGGGCTTTGCTAGCTCGGCCAATCAGAAAAAGGAGCGACAAAAACCTTTCTAAGTCTATGGAGAGTTTTAGACCAATCAGAATCCACGGCGGGATAATTCAAAATACAGTAAAAAGACAGAAAAGAGCTGATTGGTTTGAGCTAAGCGGGGGCTTGGTATCCAGCCAATCAGAGGGGCGAGCTACTTTCCCATTATAGTCTATGGAGAGATGGGCGCTCTGAAATCTCAGCGCTCAGCGCCGTGCGCATGAGTATTAATCAAAAAAAACATTTTTATTAAGTGTAAAACATTATCAGTAAAGAGCAAAACCCCTTCTTTACAAATAAAGCAGTTAAAAACCCGAAAAAACGCGTTTGTCACCGAGACCGGGCGCTACATAAGGAATTTGCAATAGAGAGAATTCGCCGGAAATACAGTAATTCAATTGTTTAAGCTATTCTCATTGGTCGGCATAAAAACCACCCAAATAAGGATAGGAGCGACAATGTCCCATTATAACCTATGGGGGAGAATTGACCAATCAGAATAGGGCGACAATGTCCCATTATATCCTATGGAGAAAAATTGACCACAGAATAGGAGCGACAATTTTCCAATTATATCTATGGAGAAATATTGACCAATATTTTAAAAGGGGGGGAAGTTCAAATTAATAAAAAATGCAGAAACAAACTGATTTGGTTGAAGCGGCGGGGGCTCGTCCCGCTTAGCCAATCAGAGCGCGAGCTACTTTCTCATAGAGTTCTATGGGGAAAAGAAATTCTGAGCGCGCTCTGTGATTGGCTAAGTTTTTAAAAGAGGCGCGGTTATTTGGACCAATGGGAGAGCGAGCGACGCTCCTATGGGTTTTCTAATGCAATCTGAAATAAAAATGTACATGGCCGAAATCAAATGATAACACTACAGAAGTGGTCCCGATGTGTATATAAAACGAATGATAATATGGGTAACGAAAAAAAAAATTAAATCAATAAAATCATGTTTATTTTCCCTTTTTTTTCGTTCCACCCATACTATTGATACTTGGCTAACGAAAATAAAGAAATAAACATGATTTTATTGATTTAATATTTTTTTTCCCGTTACCGCCATATTATTATTGTATATCGGGCAATGAGCCTCGATAGACGCATACCATATGCTACCAATGATATGTTATGTGCCGCGAGTTGAGCAATGCGCCTTATTTTGATACGATGCACCCTTCTTTGATATAATGCCCCCTTTTTTGATGCAATGCCCTTTTTTTGATACAATGCCCCCTTTTATGATACGATGCGCCCTTTTTTTGATACAATGCCCTTTATGATGCAATGCGCCCCCTTTTTTTTTAACAATGTGCATTTTTGATCATGCGCCCTTTTTTTGATACGATGCGCCCTTTTTTGATACAATGTGCCATTTTAGGTGCATTAAGTTTTCCTATGCAAGGTATACCTGGCGGCAATTTTTAGAAAGTATCGGAAATCAGGCGCACTTTACACTGATTTAATGCGCCTAAAACTGGCATGGATACGTCACTTTTCCGACATGTCGCCCTTAGTGTGAATAGAGCCCTGGTTGGACAATGCTTAGAAATCCCTAATGTTCTCCAGCTCTTGAAGCCCCTCTGCAAATTCAATACAATGCTGCATATGGTTCCGGACATCCAACCAATCAGCTGTTTGATTTTGGCCCAGATTTTAGGCATAAGAACCAATGTTGGAAGCTTATGTCTGACCCAACAGAATGAACCAGACTCTAAGGCCTCGTTCACACGGCTTATTTGTCCGCGGATTGGGGGCCCTACTCCGGCCCGGGTTTTCGCTTCGTACGGCCAATCCCCCTTTCATTAAAAGGGAATCCATGCTTCATGAGAAAAGTGGATTTCGTCGCTCCTCCCGTCGGCGAATCCCGGGGGGGAAAAGTGCATGAACTTATTTTCGGCGCGTACCCCCGTATACAATGATTGTTATGGGGCGGGGGGCGGCCCCCCCCCATTTCCCGCCTTATTCCGCCGGATTTGTTAGCTCAATACGGCTCACAAATCCGTCGGGAATAAGACGTGTGAACACGGCCTAAGCCCCATATCAGATCCATTTCAGATGTTTAAAAGGATATACTTCCCCACATTTATAGCTTTAAACATGAAGGCAAAGGTCAATAAAGACTATTACCAAATACATTGCTGCTCTGATTTTGCTACCTTTCAGAGTAAGAACCGTGCTTATCTCCTGATTTTGTATACAGATTTCACTAGGTTACCCATCACCTCTCTCTGATCCAGCCGTGGCCGGGATGGTGACGTCACATCCTGCTGTGTCTTATCAGCAGTACGGAGCTTATTTATGTTTCTTGCTGACAAACTTTAACCCTTTAGAGCTTGGTAGCCTATTAAACCCTTCCATTAGCAACGTCCCTTTAACAGGCTCAGCTAGGAATAGCGGAGCTGAAATATCAGTCACTGCTGTAGAACAGCCAACAGCCTGATCAGAAAGTGGTAGTTTGAAGCTGTAGAACCGCCCACAACTTGAGCAAGAAATGGGAGCCTGAAGCTGTAGAAATGCCCACAGCCTGAGCAGGAAGTGGGAGCCTGAAGCTGTAGAAATGCCCACAGCCTGAACAGGAAGCGGGAGCCTGAAGCTGTAGAATTGCCCACAGCCTGAGCAGGAAGTGAGAGCCTGAAGCTGTAGAAATGCCCACAGCCTGAACAGGAAGTGGGAGCCTGAAGCTGTAGAACTCCCCCCTCCCCCCCCACAGCCTGAACAGGAAGTGAGAGCCTGAAGCTGTAGAACCACCCACAGCCTAAAGAGGAAGTGGGAGCCTGAAGCTGTAGAACCACCCACAACTTGAACAGGAATTGGGAGCCTGAAGCTGTAGAACCCCCTCTACCCCCCCCACCCCCTGAACAGGAAGTTTGAGCCTGAAGCTGTAGAAATGCCAACAGCCCTATTAGGAATTGAGAGCCTTAAGCTGTAGAACCGCCCACAGCCTGAGCAGAAAGTGGGAGCCTGAAGCTGTAGAGTCAATCACACCCCGATCAGGAAGTGGGAGCCTGAAGCTGTAGAACAAATCGCAGCCTGAACAGGAACTGGAATCCTGAAGCTGTTGAACTACCCACAAACTAAACAGGAAGTGGAAACCTGAAGCTGTAGAACCGCCCACAGCCTGAACACGAAGTGGGAGCCTGAAGCTGTAGAACCACCCACAACTTGAACAGGAAGTGACAGCCTGCTGCTGGCTGTGGCTCTGTGAAGCAGCATGTTGTGAGCACCACCTTCATTAAAATGTCATCTCATATCCTCTTGCACCTCCATGCAATGCAGCACACTTATATTCTTCTATATGAGGGAACCTTGTAGAACCTAATCTTCTAGCTTATAAATAGAATACCAGACCCGAGGATTGACACACTGACAGGCAGTAGGAGGATAGAAGGAAGCTGGAGGAGCACTCTCATCAGGAAACACTGGGTAACATCTCACGTCTCCAGCCCTAGAATATAGCAGAAGTAATCTATGGAAGGTGCCCCCCACCTCAAACCAAATTTAGCTCATTGCAGCCTATCTGTGCTCTCAGCTGGTGGAGGGGGCATGATATGAGATAGGAGTCCCATATAAATTATACATGCGGCGCGCTTCATGCATGTGAACAAATTAGTAAGTGGTTTTGTGCCATTAATGGCTTGTGAGATACACGCCTGATCGGGTAACCCCGAAGAAGAAGGGGTCACATCCTGAGCCGGGTGCAAATTACTACAACCAAAACTGATCTCAACTGTCAAGGGCAAGAGAATGACAGAAATGTGAGCAGATAGGGATGCAAAGAAGAGAGGGATTCTGGGTAAAAACAGGTAACAAGGTGGCCCTTTAAAAACAAACTTCACTTTTTGGATTTTTTGTAAGCTATAGCTCTCTAGCTGTGTCCTGTCAGATTATGCTGGGAGTTGTAGAAAGCCATACACCCTAATATAGAAAATTTACACTGGTTTGGATATGTCAGGGCAGTCCAGAGCATGATGGGAGTTGTAGTGGAGCCACAGGTTGAAGACTAGCCCTCCAATATTGACAATGCAGTTTCACCCTGGATTGGATTTATCAGTTTAGTTCAAGGCATAATGGGAGTTGTAGTTTACAACAGCTAAAAAGCTTAACAGATCTGTTTCACTCTTATTTGGTCCGTCAGTGATGTTAAGGACATGCTGAGAGTTGTAGTTCGATTAAAAAGGTAGAACCACCAGTTGTGGATCAATAATATAGTTCTGGTTCATCCTTATTTAGGTTCAGTTTGACCCTTGGTGTGAAACTAACACTCCATTGTAACCTCACTACTCCCTGTGTCCTAGTGCTGGAGGTTATTCATGATGATGAGAACATCTACAGGTCATTCTCACGTCTGCACTCCTCATTCCCAACTGCAAGACTGGGTAGATGCTAAGTTTTCATACCTTTCCGAATACCTCTGTCGATAACATCCTACACACCATATTACTTTTTATGTCCCATTGCTGAATATTGTGAGGTGATGAGAATATCCTGCAGGTCATTCTCACATCCGCACTCCTCATTGCCACCTGCAGCACCGGGTAGATGTAAAATATTCATAGTTGTCAAGCTACCTCATCCATAATGTCCAACACCCTAGAGCTTTACTACTTTTTATGTCCCTGTAGTGAAGATTGTGTGCAGTGATGAGAACATTCTGCAGGTCATTCTCATGACTGCACTCCTCATTCCCAACTGCAAGGCTGGGTAGATGCTAAGTTTTCATAACTGTCCGGATACCTCACTGTTCATAACATCCTACACACCATACTACTCTTAATGTCCCATTGCTGAAGATTATGTGATGTGATGAGAACATCCTGCAGGTCATTCTCACATCCGCACTTCTCATTGCCACCTGCAGGACCAGGTAGATGTAAAATATTCATATCTGTCAGACTACCTCATCCATAATGTCCAATACCCTAGAACTACACTGCTCTTATGTCCCTGTGCTGAGGATTATGTGAGGTGATGAGAACATCCTGCAGGTCATTCTCACATCCACACTCCTCATCACTACCTGCAGGTGGCAAGGTAGATGTCAAATATTCATAACTGTCCGGATACCTCACTGTCCATAACGTCCTACACCCCATACTACTCTTTATATCCCATTGCTGAAGATTATGTGAGGTGATAAGAACATCCTGCAGGTCATTCTCACATCTGCACTTCTCATTGCCACCTGCAGGACTGGGTAGATGTAAAATAGTCATAGCTGTCAAGCTACCTCATCCATAATGTCCAACACCGTAGAGCTTCACTGCTCTTTATGTCCCTGTGCTGAGGATTGTGTGAGATGATGAGAACATTCTCAGATCATTCTCATGACTGCACTTCTCATTCCCATCTGCAAGACTGGGTAGAGGCTAAGTATTCATAACTGTCCAGATACATCACTGTCCATAACATCCTACACACCATACTACTCTTTATGTCCCATTGCTGAAGATTATGTGAGGTGATGAGAACATCCTGCAGGTAATTCTCATGACTGCACTCCTCAGCATCACCAGCAGGACTGGGTAGAAGCTAAATTTTCATAACTGTCAGGCTACCTCATCCATAACGTCCTAAGACTTAGAGATTTTCTGCTTTTTATGCCCCTGTGCTGAAGATTGTGTGAGGTGATGAGAACATCCTGCAGGTCATTCTCACGTCCTCACTTCTCATTGCTAAAGATTGTGTGGAGATGATGAGAACATTCTGCTGGTCATTATAATGACTGCACTCCTCAGCAACACCAGCAGGACTGGGTAGAAGCTAATTTTACATAGCTGTCCGGATACCTAATCCGTAATGTCCTCGGACCAAGAGCTTCTGTGCTTTTTATGCCCCTGTGCTGAAGATTGTGTGCGGTGATGAGAACATCCTGCAGGTCATTCTCACATCTGCACTTCTCATTGCCACCTGCAGGACCGGGTAGATGTAAAATAGTCATAGCTGTCAAGCTACCGCATCCATAATGTCCAACACCGTAGAGCTTCACTGCTCTTTATGTCCCTGTGCTGAGGATTGTGTGAGATGATGAGAACATTCTTCAGATCATTCTCATGACTGCACTTCCCATTCCCACCTGCAAGACTGGGTAGATGCTAAGTATTCATAACTGTCCAGATACCTCACTGTCCATAACATCCTACACACCATACTACTCTTTATGTCCCATTGCTGAAGATTATGTGAGGTGATGAGAACATCCAGCAGGTCATTCTCACGTCCTCACTTCTCATTGCTACCTGCAGGACCAGGTAGATGTAAAATATTCATATCTGTCAAGCTACCTCATCCATAATGTCCTATACCCGGGAGCTTCACTGCTTTTTATGTCTCTGTGCTAAAGATTGTGTGGAGATGATGAGAACATTCTGCTGGTCATTATCATGACTGCACTCCTCAGCACCACCAGCAGGACTGGTAGAAGCTAATTTTACATAGCTGTCCGGATACCTAATCCGTAATGTCCTCGGACCAAGAGCTTCTGTGCTTTTTATGCCCCTGTGCTGAAGATTGTGTTCGGTGATGAGAACATCCTGCAGGTCATTCTCACATCTGCACTTCTCATTCCCACCTGCAGGACCGGGTAGATGTAAAATAGTCATAGCTGTCAAGCTACCTCATCCATAATGTCCAACACCCTAGATCTTCACTAATTTTTATGTCCCTGTGCTGAAGACTGTGTGCGGTGATGAGAACATTCTGCAGGTCTTCTCAATGCACTTCTCATCACTGCAGGCTGGGTGACAAATTTCAAATGTCCCGATACTCACTGTCCAAAAGTCTAACCCCTACTACTCTATATGTCCCTGTCTGAGATTTTGCAGTGATGAGAACATTTGCGGTCATTCTCAGACTGCACTCATTCACTGCGGACTGGGTAGAGTACATTTTCATAACTTTCAGGCTACATCATCCTTAATGTCCTAAGACCAAGAGCTTCTCTGCTTTTTAGGATCTTGTGATAAGGATTATGTGAGGTGATGATAACATCCCCCGGTCATTCTCACATCCACACTCCTCATCTTCCCCTGCAGGACTAGGTAGATGTAAGATATCCATAACTATCAGGCTACATCACAGTCTATAGAGCTTCACTGCTACTTATGTCCCTGTGCTGAGGATTGTGGGAAGGTGATGAGAATATCTTGCTGGTCAGTCTCATTACTTCAAAGTTCAGCACAAAACAGATATTCATGATTAGCTCTGTAGGAGGAAAGTTTGAATGATCAGATTCAATCCCAGATTCTCTGACTGCCAGTGATCAGTCCTATAAGAGGAAAAGAAAACCTCACCCAGCTACAGCAGGTAGCAGGGCAGGAATAGCAGAGCTAGGTCGCTTGACAGGAACAGCAGAGGTGGGTAGCAGGGCAGGAACGGCAGAGCTGGGCAGCAGGACAGGAACGGCAGAAGCTGGAGAGCAGGAACAGGAACGGCAGAGCTGGAGAGCAGAGCAAGAACGGCAGAGCTGGGCAGCAGGACAGGAACGGCAGAGCTGGGAAGCAGGACAGGAACGGCAGAGCTGGGTAGCAGGACAGGAACGGCAGAGCTGGGTAGCAGGACAGGAAATACGGCAAAAGAGCTGGTAGCAGGCAGGAACGCAGAGCGGGAGCAGAACGGCAGAGCTGGGATGGCAGAGCTGGCAGCAGGACAGGAACGGCAGGGGGCGGGAGGATAGGAGAGCAGTAACAGCAGAGCTGGAGAGCAGAGCAAGAATGGCAGAGCTAGGTTACGTACAGGGAAGGAACAGCAGAGCTGACTCATAGGACAGGAACAGCAGAGCTGGATAGTAGGGCAGTAACAGCAGAGCTCAGTTGCAGAACAGGAGTAGCAAAGCTAGGTCGCAGGGCATGAACAGCAGAGCTGGATAGCAAGGCAGGAATAGCAGAGCTGGGTAGCAGGGCAGTAACGGCAGAGCTAAGTCTCAGGACAGGAGTAGGAAAGCTAGGTTGCAGAGCAGGAACAGCAGAGCAGGGCAGCAGGGCAGGAACAGTGGAGCTGGATAGCAGGTCAGGAAAAGCAGAGCTAGGTTGTAGGGCAGGAACAACGGAACTGGGAAGCAGAGCAAGAATAGCAGAGCTGGTTAGCAGGGCAGGAGTAGCAAAGCTAGATCGCAGGGCAGGAACAACAGAGCTGGGTAGCAGGGCAGAAACAGAGCTGGGTAGCAGGGCAGAAACAGAGCTGGGTAGCAGGGCAGAAACAGAGCTGGGTAGCAGGGCAGTAACAGAGCTGGGTAGTAAGGCAGTGACAGCAGAGCTGACTCATAGGACAGGAACAGTAGAGCTGGGTAGCGGGGCAGGAATAGCAGAGCAAAGTCGTAAGGCAGGAACAAAACCCAGAGCGGGGTTACAGGGCACAAATGGCGAAGCTGGGGTTGTTACTACTCAAGTAGAGGTCAAACTCTGGAAGAAGTTACTTATCAATCGTAAGAAGTTAGTTGACAACACCCTGTCATTGTTTTCTCACCACCTTTCAAAAATGGAAAGCTGCAAATTATAAAAAAATTACAAAATACAGCAGGCAACAAAATTTGCCCTTTCTTATGCCCCCGAAGTAGCACAAATATGTGTAAAGCCTCTATCTTCCACAATGCATCATGGCAGAGCACGCTCAGTAAAAAAAAACTGAACCAGAAAACCAAGGGATGGGGGGAATGAAAAACAAAATTCTTGGATTTGTGATTGCAGCTTTGGATGTGAATGGAGTAGAACCGGATAGAACACAAACCGGTGTGGCAAAGTCGATTTGCACTTGAAAGGTGACATAAGGCTCAGAGGTTCCACCTTGTCATTCATGAAGGCGTCTGCACCTGAGGACTTTATAGGAGTCAGGGATCTGTAATAGCTTGACACTTTCACCGCTCGCTGTCAGACCCGCTCAGATTAAGTGCGTTCTGCAATTTATCACAATTTCTGCACAATGTTTTATAAACTTCAGAATCCCTCGGGAGCAGAGATGTTATCTGTCGGTGAAGCGGCTGCACGGGTCCAAAGCCATTATTTTCAGTGATCTGTGATTTATGATCAGGACGGCTCTTCTGAGGCCTCTCATAGCTCCGGAGAGTTGGCCAGGATTAAAGGGAAAAACCCCCTTTTTTCAAATAAAATACCCCCCACCAGTCATCACGTGTTTTGAATTGCATTAAATTCAAGGGTGCACGCTGGTGAGGCCCCAAAAAAGCAATGCAAACCCACACAATATCGCAGCTCTACAAGCCCCAAAAAAACACCAAAGGGAACAAAAAATTTTTTTGAAAACATTTCTGCTTTTGCATTTCTGTAATGGCTTTTACAGCTTTGATAAAAAATGTGCAGAAGAACCTAAAAATTTGAAATTTATTAAAAAGTACAGAAATTTTTTTAAAAAAAAATTCTATGTTCCCTTGGCTTTTTTTTTGGGCTTGTAGAGCTGCTGAATTGGGGTTTTTTGCATTGCATTCCCACATACAGAAACAATGAGCACAGGTTATGGGTGGTCTGTTATGGGCCCCTGTTGGGCTATTCCCCCTGTTTATTCGGGGACGTATTTTTTCCCCGCTTTACCCGTGTGCTCGGGGCCGCGGCGGGAGGGCAGCGGGAGAGGAAAGTAACCTAGCTTCCATGAAACGGGGGATTACCGAATGACTGGGCGTATCTCGCCCCCCATTTTGCGCGTCGGGCGAAATACGGGGCGGATATCCCCCTTTTGCCCTAGAAATTGCCTTAAGCCCAGTTTTGTTATGGGACATTGTTATACTGGGTTCTTTATAGGGGGACATGGGTTTTGCTTTGGGGGTTTTTATTTTGTGGGCACTGTTATAGACTTATTCTCTAATTATGGGGGCACTGTTATAAGCTGGTTCTGTTATAGGGACATTGTTATAGCTTGGTGCAGTTATGGGGCGCTGTCATAGGCTGGTTCTCTAATTATGGGGCACTCCCAAAGGTTTTGGGTTTTCAATTATGGGGGGACGGGCAACCGGTTCTCTAATTTTGGGGGGCCCGTTTTCTTTTCTCTAATTTGGAAAACGGTCATGGCTGGTTTTCTTAATTATGGGGACAGGTATAGGCTGATTTCTCTAAATGGGGGGACTACTTGGTGGTTTCTAATTATGGGGCCCGGGCAATGGTTTTAATTTTGGGGGGCACTTTTTAACTGGTTTCTAATTGGGACTTTTTTGCTGGTTCTGAAAAAAGGGGAATGTTTATAATTTTTTTTCTAAATGGGGGAAAGTTTTAGCCCCGGCTCTTATGGGGGGACTTTAAAAGGCTGGGGTTTTTATGGGGAAAATTTTTGGGTACTCTAATGGGGACACTTTTATACACAAGTTCTATTGTTGGATATTGTTGTAGGCTAGGTCTGTAATGAAGGCACTGTTATCAGCTGGTCCTGTTATGGGGCAACTGCAATAGGCTGATTCTGTAATGGGGGAACTGTTACCGTTTAAATTCCAAAATACATATATGTGCCTACCATGATCCATGCCTCCTACCAAATGATGTGGCATTCACTCCTCACCACTTATAAATCAAGACAGCGATAATGTACTTTGATGGTTTATCGATAGGATATGCCATTAAAGTCTGATAGTTGCCAGTCTCACCCCTCCCATCAACACGTTGAAACCAAATTTTCCATCCATTATAAAAAGCCCCATTGCGGGTTTTTCTCACTCTCTGCATAAAAATCAGAATAAACATTCCCCTTTTAGGTCAATTAGGAACCAAAATTTTATTTCTATTTAAAAATCAGAATAATGAGGGATTTTTTTTAAGGATTTTTATTACTTTCTGAAAAGTCAGAAGTTTCCATCCTTTTATTATATTTGGGGGGTTTTGCCCTTAAACTGTAGGACTTGATCAAACTTTTCTGGATCCTTCCACAAGCTTCTACAATATTTGGGAGGAATTTTGGCCCCTTCCTCCTACAGAACTGGTGTACTGAGCCATTTTTTGGGGGTCTCCTTGCTCCCCCCGGCCTTTCGCTTTGCCCATAAATTTCCAAAAAGGATGAGATCGGGGCTTTGTGAGGCCGCCCCAAACATTGACGGGTTCTCCTTAAGCCCTTTGAAAACCATTTTTCGTACCCGGGGGGCTTTTGTCATTTGGAAACCCATTTCTGCCCAGCTTAACTTCCAGGCGATTTCTTGAGATGTTTGCTTCAGTTTTTTGCCACATAATCTTCTTTCCTCTGATGCCATCTTTTTTGCAAAGGGCCCCCATTTCCCCCCTGCAGCAAAAAACCCCACAAAAAAGGTGCCCCCCTCTGTTTCTGTTGGGATTGTTTTTAGGTTTCCCAAAGCTTCCCCCTTTTTACCCCCAGGGTCATTATGGCCAAACAGTTCAATTTTAGTTTCTCAGACCACGGGAAATTCTCCAAAAAGGTTTTTTTCCCCTGTGCTTTTACAAACTTTAAATCTGGCTTTTTATGTTTTTTTTGGATAAGGGCTTTTTCCTGGCAGAGGGGCCTTTCAGCCCATTTTGTACAGTACTCGTTTCACTGGGATAGTGACACAATCTTCCACTTCCGCAGCATTTTCAAAAGGGTTTTTTGCTTTTGTTCTTTGGGTTGATAGCAATTTGGACCAAAGTACGTTCTCTCTGAGAACAGAACCCGTCCCTTCCTGAGGGTATGATGGTGGGCTTCCCTTTGTTTGTATTTTTATAAATTGTTTGTACAGTGAACGAGGCCCCTTTAGGGATCAAATTGCACCCAAATTTCCAGACTTGTGCAAGTCCACAAATTTTCTTCCCTTTTTTTGGTGATTTTTTACCTTTCCCCCTGAGTTACACACAGAAACAGGTGGTTTTTGGTGTGATTTAAAATACATCCACAGATGTGTCTCTAATTAGCTCAGATGTTGCCAATAAACCTATCAGAAGCTTCCAAAGACCTCATCATATGGGCGGTCCCAAATTGTGTAAAGGCAGAGTAATCCCAGTGTATGGAAACTTTTGACTTTACATAAAGTAATAAAAATGCCTTTAACATTCTCTCTCATTATTCTGCATTTGGCAAATAGAAATAATTTTGGTTCCTAATTGACCTAAAACGGGGAATGTTTATTCTGATTTCATGTCAGAGAGTGAGAAAAACCTGCAGATGGGGCTTTATATAGAGGGGATGGAAACTTCTGGTTTCAACTGTATTTTGTGAAAGGGCCCCTGAAAGTATCATCTCACAATGGAGAACCGGTAACACTTGTGCCTGACTCTCCATCCTGTTCTATGGGAGTTCCCAGTACAGGGGAGCGCTGTGTTCTCCATTCCCGTTCTAGGGAAATTCCCAGTTTCAGGGAGCGCGTGTTCCCCCATTCTGTTCTAGGAAATTCCCAGTACAGGGAGCGCTGTGTTCTCCATTCTGTTCTATGGGAGTTCCCAGTACAGGGGGGGCTGTGTTTCTCATTCTGTTCTATTGGGAGTTCCCAGTAAAAGGGGAGCCCCTGTTGTTCTCCATTCGTTCTATGGGAGTCCCATACAGGGGAGCCCTGTTTTCTCCATTCTGTTCATGGGAGTCCCAGTACAGAGTGAGCCTGTGTTCATCCATTCTGTTTCTATGGGATTTCCCGTACAGGGAGCCCTGTTTCTCCATTCGTTTTTATGGGAGTTCCCAGTACAGGGGAGCGCTCTGTTCTCCATTCTTTCTATGGGAGTTCCCAGTACAGGGGAGCGCTATGTCTCCATTTGTCCTATGGGAGTTCCCAGTACAGGGAGCGCTGGTTCTCCATTTGTTTTTTTATGAAAGAGGGTCCCCCATAAGGGGAGGCTGTGGGTTCTCTCCATTTTTTCTAGGGGATTCCTAAAAGGGGGAGCCTGGTTCTCCTTTTTTTCTAGGGATTTCCCATACAGGGGACGCTGGTTTCTCTCCATTTGTTCTTGGGGTTCCCAGTACAAAACTCCCAAGAAAAAACAAGATCGCGCGCAAGCGGGAAACGGTTTTTCTTGTAGTTAAAACTTTTAGGGGTCCGTTCAATAAACCATCCAAAGTTTTTAGGGTAGAGGCCCCTTTATCAGAGGATTTTTGGTTCATATTTATAGTTTAAAGGTTATTTTGTCCTAACAAAATTAACGAAGTGCAGAATCCTCCTAGTCTCATATTATGACCATTGCTGAAATGTGCTCCACGACGAGGCTAATGGTTCATTGTTTCCACACAAATCACTGACGTTACAGGAAAAAAATTTTTTGCCAAATTAAAAATCAACAAGACGAAGAAGACACAGAAATATTATATAAAAACCCTCTGCTTTTTATACAACAGGAGACAGTCACTGAATCACAGCTCCTGACTGCATGAAAAAAAGCCGGGGCCCCCAAAAAAAATTTAAGCGAGCAAAACATGGACACACAATAGAAAAGTAACAAAGACCCCCACATACACATCACCAGAGAAACGAGAGAATCCCTCCCCCCAGCAACATAGAACATATGTCCATGGAGAAGTTTATCATCAGAAACATTACTACAGCTGGAAAACAGTGTGCTGAGGTACAGCAATACTGCCCCCTAGTACAAATAAAAATATAATATGCCCCCATGTAAAAAAATAAATAATAATATTCCCTTTTTGTAAAGAAAAATAACTACTATAACTGCCCCTAATTACAAAAATATAATATAAATACTCTCCCCATGTACAAAATAAACTATATAATACGCCCCCCTATGTAAAGAAAATTTACTATTTTTAAACTTCTATGTACAAAAAAATTTTTAAAAAAAGTATAAACTTCCTGTCCATGTACAAGAATATAACTACTATAATCCCCTATGGTACAAGAAATTAACTACATAAATGCCCCTATAACAAGAAAAAAAACTACTATAAACTGCTCCATTTAAAAAAAATAAAAATATATAATACTGCCCAAAGAAAGAATATAATACTAAATAGCCAATGACAAGAATAAACCTATATACTGCCCCCATGAAAAAGAATATAAACTATAAACGCCCTTGTACAAAAAAAATTAAAAC
>JAODAL010074818.1:0-14231 GCA_025379985.1 Phyllomedusa bahiana
CTAAGGGGAATTTCCCCACTCCATTAAATTTTTAAAAACCCCAAAAATCCAAACCACATTCTGAGCCCCCCCCTAAAAAATTTCCCCGAAACCGCTCTTTCCCTTTAATTTTTAAACAAAAAAATCGGGCCCCATGCCCTGACATCTCCCCCGCCTAGCCCTATTGCAACACCCTTTCTCTGGGGCCTCCCACTAGCCCCCCTTGCTCCCCCCCCCAATTTCCACCCTTTTAAACTCGCTGCTGTCGATTCCCTCTCCCTCGATACTCCTCTGCCCCCTCCCCTGCCCAACCCCCTTGCCATCCCCATTGCCCACGAACCCCATTTCAATTTAGTAACCTTGCCCTGAAAGGCTCCCCCCAAAAAAACCTTTTCCCCTCAATACAAAACTCCCCTTAATCTCCGGGATTCTCCCCACCGAAAATTTTCTCTCCTCACAGCCCTTTCTTCCCTCCCTCTCCCCGTGTCAACTGTTTCACAAAAACCGCCCTCCAAATTTCCCTTTCAGTGCTTCCCCCATACCGGGAACTCACTGACCCAACACCTCAGACTCCCCCCACCTCACCAAACCCCTTCCCAAAAGGGGGGGGGGGGGGCCCAACCAAAAAACCCCCCATCTTTTAAAGGATTCCCTATAACCACAAAAACCCTTTGCTTCACACACCCCTACAGGGACGCTTCGCTCACTACCTTTCATCTCTACAATGAGATTACATCCCAACGAAATGTGAAACTATGGACTTTAAAGACTACAGCAAACAGCTAAAAACCGATTTAAACGAATGTTCAATAAAGAAAAATTTTTGGAATGTAGAGGAAAGGCAGCCATAATTAATGTTCCATACGTTCAGAAAAACAAAAACATTTTTTATATGCAAATGTGTTTCTTCTCTAGGTTGTTTTTTTGGATTTATTTGCACCTCCACAACCATGTCTGCCCCTACCTTCGGGCCTTTCCCCACCTTCCTTTTAGAGTTTTTGGGCCCTTTCAAGGAAAGGGAACCTCTCTCCTTCTGTACCAGTTGTTAGTTTTTAAATTTTAATGCCCACCTTTGTACTTTTTTTACCTAGGGTTTAAAGTATGAAACCTGAATGTAAAAGCGCTCGGGAACCAAGGGGCGCTCAAAAATAAATAATAATAATAATAATGATGTAGCCCTCATTTTTATGATATCTAGGAGTAAGCTGAAATTAAAAAGCTTTAAATTTTTTGGGGAAAAGGGTCACCCCCCCTTTCCCCCTAAATGGGGGTTTTTAAAAATTTATAAAAAGGGTTTTAAGCTTTCACTAAATTTTTGGCCACCAATTTGGGCCCGTCTGGGGACCCCCACTCGCTCGGGATCCCGCTTGCTAAACGGAACAGCAAGTCACACAGGATTCTTTTTAAAGTCGGGCCTCCGCCACTTTTTTTCCCTTAAACCCAGAAAAACTAAACAGCAAACAAAATAAACCCCAAGGCCGTCCAGCCCCAAAACTAAACGAACAGAGGGGTCCCTCTCTAAAAGGGTTGGGTTCAAATACCCAGCCCCACAAACATTACCACTTTGTACAATATAGCCCTTGGGTCTGGGTTCTCTCAAGCCTGGGGGGAAAAGCACCCAGGTACTCCCCCTAGGCAGGGCCTGCACACATCCCCTCTGACTGGGGGGCCCCCACCCCCCCCTTTGGGTAAAACTAAAAACTAGCCCAAATTAAAACGGGCCTCTGAGTTTGGACAAGCAGCTGAGCAACTCCCTAATTTCCACCCGAGAAATTTTTAAACCCCCCCCCCCCCCCTTTTCCCCCCAGACGCTGGCCTTTCTCACGGACAGCCGAAACTTGGAAACCCCATCCCTTTTTGGAAAACCAGCTCCCTGCAAAACCCCAAAAAGGGGGAAAAAAGGCGATTTTCCAAGGTCGCACCCCCCACATACCCCCCCCCCCTTTTATAAAGGCCGTACCTTTCCCCTTTTGCAAAAAAAACCTTTTCCCAGGGTCAAAGCACCTATTCTGGCCCATCCCCTTGCAAGCCCACTCTGCACCGGGTTTCCCTTTTGGGGGACACAGTATTTTCCCAAACCAAAGAGTACGGGAGTAAAACCACCAAAACCTCCTACTTTTTCCTCTTTTCCCACTACCTGTGATTTTGCTGCCCCTCCCATTTAAACCCCCATATGTTGTAACCTTTTTGCAAAGGGAACAAACGCCCCCTAACCAAAATTAAATGCAATCCCTTGTTCCCTGAGCCCCTGATCAAACACAACGGGTTTTCTCTCTGAATTTCTACCTGTTCCCCCAAGGAAACCTCCCCTCCCTACACCCAGATGCTAAAAGACCAAGTCCATATCCCGATTCCCCGCAAGGTTCCCCACCACTCCTCAGGCTATTTTGGGCACCTCCCAAAGGTCAAAAACCTTTTTTTTTCCCCGCCCCCCAATAGGGGTTTGGATTTTGTCTTTGCACAACGTACAACTCATTGACTATCCAAGGATTGTCTCAACCACTCACCACTGGAAAGAAACATTTTTCCCCCATCTGTCGGGACGGGCTCCCAAACTAAAGACCCATCAGGGCACTCACCAAACCTTTTGGAGACAATCCCATACCCCTTTTCTTCACAAATACCCCTTTTCATGTCTTGTATTTCTGATCGCATGCCCAAACCCGGGGGCCCTATACTTCTCTCCACTACGGGCCCCTTGGATTTTACCTACCATCCACATGGGGATTTGCCCCCCAACCCCCATGAATTTCCCCCCATTTTCCCTATCTCAGCAGGTTTACTTTCCTCTACGCGGGCCTATCGTACCCCTTTTCCCGGGAAAACATTAAAAAAACCCCCCCCAAAGCTGTTTTTGAAATTCACTACCCGGTTGCAGCCTCGTCCCAAAACTAACCTCCTTACGCGGTTTTTGAGCCCCTTTCGGGCGGGGAGGACAAATCCCTTTTCTGGGGACCCTTTTCAAACCTTTCGGGCCCAATAAATCTCCACGCAGTGCCTGACCTTCCCCTTTTGCTGTGGAATATCCCCCTGTCCTTCCAATGGGAACCCTGGTTTTCCCCTTACTGCCTACCCAATCTTCACTGGATTATCCGGTATCCCCCAAAACCCTTTCTGTTACTTCCCTCTTTTCCCCTCTGTACCCATTTTATTCTTCACACCTACCCCCTCGGCTGGTCAAACAGCCCCCAATGGGGAGATTTTTTCCTCCATATCTCTGATACCAATTCCCCCGGGAAGAACCCCTTAGGTCCGTTAAACCACCCTGCACCTGGCACGCTATAAGGCCCCGGGTTTCCCCTTAAGTCAAAACTGGCCCCCTTGTCCAGGGTTCATACCCTTCCCCATTTTGGGCGTCTGCTATGCCCTATGGTGCGTTTTGGGGATATTTTTAAACCACCGGGACCCCAATTACTTAAACACCTACAAGCAGGCAACCACTTTTCCCCTTTTCTACCCTTTTCCCTGTCATGACCATGCTTGCAGGTGTACTTTGCCCCACATTCCCCCTCTTCTGGGATCCCTAGTAAAAGAAGGCATTTGGGTTCCCTACTAGAGAGACTTTGGGTTTCACAAGAAATAACCATTTTTCTTCATGGCCATCACTTCCCCAGGACCATAACTTTCTGCACAACCCCCAGACCCACTATCACCTACGGGGAATGAACACCCCTTCCTCTTCTCTAAACTGCTAGTTCACGCTGGCAGTACCCTAAATTGTACTAAGGTCAAAAACCCACGGGGACTACTTTCCCTTTCCCCTACTTGTGCTTGTTTCCACCCTACCATGGGGCGAAATCTGCAACCTGAACGTTACACTCACGTTCAACAGTGCGCTCGGGTCATTGGTAAACCCTTTGACCATCTGGAACCCAGGAGCTTCCCCTTAAAACTCAGGGAAATTCATACTCATGACTTTCCCCCCCCCGGAAGAGCAAAGGGAAAACCTTGTTGGGAAATTTGGGAACCACCTTACTCCCCTGGAAAGATCGTGTTTAACCCTTTTCTCCTGATTATCTCTCACCCGGACACACAAACCTCTACAGTACTCCTAGCCTGTTAAACCCCCAAACCCCTAGGGCATACCTGAGCTAAATTTTCCCACTGCTGGAGCTGTTTATTTTAAAAAGCTAGTTTTACTTTTACACTAAATTCCCTTATTGTCCAGGGGCACCTTTCCCCGGGGGACTTTTTCTCATTAAACTCTGTCTAACGACTAAATGCAGTCATGTGCGGGAATGTTTTCCCTTTACACCCCCGCAGGTGCAACAGACCTCGACTGCTACGGCACCCCCCGTTCAGACAGAGCATTTTTTACAAAAATAACATTTTCAAATAGACAACCAGGATGCAATACATTGGTCCAACAACTTTACCAAATCCCCCCCCAAAAGCCTGCAAACCCCTTTTCCCGGAGTCTTCTGGCCTGGTGGGCACCCTTTGGGCCCCCCGTCCACCCGGCCCCAAATTGCCCAAACCAAAAAATCATGGTACGGGTTTAAAAAGTGCACTTGGGTTGGGGGGCATTATAAAAAGGAACAGTCCTTTCCCCCTTCCAGTCGGGGCTCCACGCTTTTGGGGGAAAGTCCCTGCCAACTGGACACACCGATGACAGTCCTCATCAGACAGAGGTGGGATTTTATCCACCGGAACTCCCGGATCTGGGGCTGTGACTTTTGTGGGTCCCGAATGAGGAAAAAAGTCAACAACCCCCTCCGCTGCTGTGGGAAAAACCCCCCCCTGGACTTCCCCCCTTTTTTGGACTGTTGGGAGCGGTTTTTTTCCCCGTTTGGGTGAAGTTGGTTTTCCCCCTTTGGGAAAAAGCAGCATGCAGGGCACTTTGGGGCTCCATTTTTTTCGGCATTTCATTTACACATCCTGTTTTGGGAATTTTTAAAATGCTAAACAAAGAGGATCCGCCCCCCCCCCCTTTTTTTAGGGACTTTAACAGAGGGCAATTCAGCTCTTCCCTTTTAAGCATTTGGGACCAAAATCCCCTGCAGGGGGGACTTTTCCCGTCATGGCACTCTCTTCACCTGGGGGCCCCCTCTGGCCCCCCAAAAACGCCCAAAAAATGGGAAAATCTCTGCCCAAGTATGATTTCCACCTGCACCCCTCATAAATCCAAGCACATGATCGCAGCCCCAAGACAAGTCTCAAAAAAATATAACCACGTTTCACCAGGGCCTGGTGCCTCATAAAGGGAAATTTCTTTTGGGTCCCCTTCTGGAGACGTTTTGCCGGGCAGTCCAGGGTCAACCTCAAATGGGGTCCCACCCACTCCCCATTCCAGGGTCCTTACTACATTTTTTCATACGGCCTAAACCACCCCCTTTTTTGCAAGAGATGGGTTTCTCCTGGCAAAAACAGAATCCAGGGGGCTCTTTATGACTTGCCTTTTTGCCCCCCTGGGGTTTGGGGTTTTGGGGTTTAAATTTTTGGGGGGACACTTTGCGGGGAGGCTTTTTTGGTTTTACAATCACACTTTTCCAGCCCTCCCCCCCAGAATTTGGGTTTTTTTATGGTCAATTTTGGGGCTACTTGTCGGGTGGTTCCCCGGGGTGGGACTAACTCACCCCATGGGCCTGCCCTCCCCTCCCGGACTTTGGGGTTGGGTTCCTGGGGACCCATGCTTTCCCCCCCGGCGGGGGAAAAGTTCAACAGCACCACCCCTTTTCCCGCCAAAAACACAGTCCCTGTGCTGGGGTGTTTTGGCCCCCTTTAAAGGGGGCTTTTAACAATCCTATGCAGCTTTTAAGGGTCCCGCAAAACCCGTTTCCTTTCCCAATCACGTCACTTTTTAAAAACATTTTGGGGGTTTTTTGCTGCTGGGCCCCTTTTAAATTTTAAACCCCCCAGCCCCCCAAAACGTTCAAAAAAATTCACCCCGTCCACTGGGTTTAGCACTCTTTTGGGGCCCGGGTTTAATTGTGCAACCCCAGGGACCAAATCTTTCAGCACTGGGGGCCCAAAAAAGTTCCCTTTTTAAGTCCCCCAAAGCGAAATTTCCCCTTGCAAAACCCCCCACCAAAGTAAGCGTTCACTCATGTTTGGGCCCCCACTTTGGCCCGGCCCGGGGGAAAACTCTCGCTCTGGGATCGCCGCTTTGGGAAACGGAACGCAAGTCGACACAGGGGTTCTCTTTAAGTCTGGCCTCCGCCAGCTTTTTTTCTTTAAAACCCGAAAAACATTTACAGCAAACAAAATAAACCTAGGCCGCCCCCACTAACTAAACGTACAGAGAGTCCCTCCCTAGCAGGGTTTTGAGTCAAATAACCCAAACCCCACAAACAGTACCAAAACTGTACAATATAGTCCCTTTTGGGGCTTGCTTCTCTCAAGCCTAGGGGGAAAGCACTCAGGATACTCTCCTAGCAGGGCCTGCACACGTCCTTTTGACTGTGAGAAAACACCCCCCCCTTTGGGTTTACACTAAAGACCAGACTATTTAACAGGCCTCTGAGTTGGACACGCAGCTGAGCAACTCTTCTAAGTACCACCTGAGTAATTAACTCCTGGGTAACCTTGCCCGACGGCTGGCCTTCCTCACTGACAGCCAGCAACTTGGTAACCCATCCCTTGGAATTCAGCTGCTGCAGAACCTCTAGTGGCGGAGAAATGCGATCTTCTAAGGTTAATGTGTATATTAACATATTGAAAATTGTGTACGCTGTATATGGCATGTAAAGGGGTGACTGACTCAGCATTTTGGGAGAGGAGAGGGTGAAAGTATAGCTGGGGAAGTAGTCTATCATTGTGAGGTGAGGGGAGGGGCAACAGGTCAAAGTTAAAAGCAGGGTCTGCCATGTGCTGCAGTCACATAAGGTATGAGAGTTTGTTAGAGAAAGAGTGCTACATTTCACAAGCGCCTGTTGTCCAGCAAAAGGTCACTTGGCCACAAGCTGGCTGTGGTTCAAGAACAGACTGTCCCATTACACCAGAATGAATACTCAGAGAGAGAAAAGAAGTAAGAACAGGTAGATTGAATGAAGAAGAGAGAGTCCAGAAAAGTGAGTTGTGAAAGGTAAAATGAGGAACTGTCTGAAAGGCAAGAGAGAGATAGAGTGACCAGCACAGTGAGAACGGAATGGGGAACTATTCAACAGATCAAGTAAGAGAGAGAGAAGTATGGAGATTTATCTGACCTTCGAGGCATTGCTGGGCTAACCACACTGGGGCCTAGTCCATATTGTCTTTAGGGGGCAACAGCTGGGAATGTGAAGAAAGCGAGTCCTTGTAGGCACCCCAGGAGATTCAAGTGTGTGTGACCACTGCAAAGTCAAGTGTGCTAATAGCCTCTGTGTGGAAACACAGTCCTGGGACTGGCACTCTTCAACAAAGACCAAGAGTTATGGAGCAGACTTGCTATATTGCTATAACAGTAAGTATGTTAAGGAGTGCTAAAGGCCTAAAGCAGAATCATTCACCTGTTAGGTAAAGCCGAGAGAGAGAGAGAGAGAGAGAGAGAGAGAGGCTGCTGAGGTGAAGAGCGAGGAGTTGCCAGAAGAGCAATAGTACTGTGCTGAAGTTTACTGTGCTGAATAATACTGTGCTAAAGTGAACTGTATTTTAGTATACAGACTATTTGTGAAGTATAACATGCTATAAGATTGGTTCTCTGAGTGAAGCCTACAAAACCCAAGCTGAGAAGATTATTTGATTCTACAGCACTGGTGCACTACATATTCCAGCAATCCCACATGACCTGATATCCATGTACACAAACTGCACTACAAAGTTGTCACCTGACAGTTCCCTGCCTGGTCTTCCACCCACAGCCCCTTTCGTTTTTGACAGTGTTCTTTGTCCATAAATAAGATAATATTAAAATAATTCTGGAAGACTGAGAAGACAACATAGCAATTTAACACCAGTCATTAAGTAAGCATTTTTCTCTACATGTGTCACAGATGAAAAATGGTTATGTGTTCAGTTTGTGTTTAACAACTAGTGATTTGGGTCTATAGTTTTCTGATGACCTGATTAGTTGCCTCAGTGTTTTCAGACCAGCAAACTTAATCATCTCTATTTTACTATGCTTATGTCATGCTAAAAAAAAAAGTCCTGAAAAGCCATGTTATTTATTTGGCAAAAAATGTTCATAGAATTAAGCCTGAAAGTTTACAGTTCAATTACATATTAATAGATTTGTTTCACAGTTATTGTAAAAATATTGTCCAGAAGTATATAACAATGAGGTCAAGTTCAAATATTAGGGCCGCTTCCCACTTCTATGAAGGAAGTCATGTGTCGTGAGCTGGCTAAGTGGGTGTATAAGGTGTGTTGTAGCCTGACACACACATATCTGTTGTAGTTGTCATAGGTAAAGTGACCAATTTATCATGTTGCAAAAAGGGTTGATTATTGGCTTTCAGTCCAAGGATGGCGGTATTTATAAAACTGCACAGTTTGTAGACTGTTCCTGTACTGTATTGTGAGTGAACACTTAGCCCCATTGCAAAGAAGCGATATGAAAAGCTTGCGGAGTACCATGCACCGCTGATGAGAGAGGTGAACATAAGCTACCAGGGGCATGAGGGCAGACCAACACAATACAGTAGACCAGCTCATCGCCACAAAACCAGGGAGCTACTATATGTGTGTAAAACAGTAAACCCTATTAGGCGTTGCGCTCTGAAGCAGACGAATGGGCACTGCACCTCTGCTAATAAAGTTGCACTGACAGAAACGGCTTCACTTTTCATGGCAGTATCAGTATTGGACCTCTGCTAATTGGCAAGGGTTGCTTTCCCCAATGACTCATGTTTCTGCTCCATTGATTGGATAGATATTGCCATGTCACTAGGGGAACATCAGACAACAAATACCCTACAATCATTTCAGGAAAAACACAAGCTGGTGTTGACAGCAATATTTTCTGGGGAATGTTTTTGTGACATTCTTTGGGTCTACACATCCATGTGAAAGGGAGACTTAATTGGGTATGAATCCATCCTTGCAGATTACATACACTCATACATGCTGTTTGTCTCCTTCAGAGGGTATGGAATCTTGCAGCAAGCCATGTGCTATGTCACACAGCCCATGACGTTAGATATTTTACTTACAACCATACTGAGCAGACTATTAGTATCTTGGATACTGCAGTATCGCACCACAATGGAAAAGTTAGGGTGCATTCACACAGCAATGACAAAATACCGGTCTGGTTATCCGACCATCATTTTGTCGTGTTTTGGCACATAGGAGATTGGCTTTTGTCTGTGGTTTGCGGATTCAAGCTTCATATTAACATGTTTATGTTCTGCCTGAAACCAGGCAGAAGAATGAACATGTTCTAAGTTATTTGTTACCCTGGCAGTATAAAAAACCATCTGGCAGAAAATCCATGCAGTGTGAACTACACTGTCAATGTGAAGGGGCAAACCGCAGACAAAAGCTGTCCCCCTACGTGCCAAAAAACGACAATGTACCTGTTGGATAATCTGACCGGTATTTTATCATTGCCATGTGAACGCACCCTTAAAGTTGACCCTTTCAGAAACTCTATCATTTATTCCAAACTTTTGGCTACTTCCTGCTGTACCCTGGTAATGAGAAATTTACCAAAGGGCTACTGATTGAGAATTAAACACAACAGCTCTCACTTAATGTAAATGATACAGTTAGATTGAACTGGACATTGACTATACCTGTCCTGGGTCACAGCATGAGCCCCAAACCTGCATGACCCCCAGATTAAAAAGTGCCGAAAAAAGGAGTCTTTCAACCACCATTTTAGTTGAACTGGACATTGACTATATCTGTCCAGTACCGCAGAATGACCATTAAACCTGTCTGACACACAGATTAAAGAGTGCCGGAAATAGGAGTATTTCAAACACCATTTTAGTTGAACTGGACATTGACTATACCTGTCCTGGGCCACAGCATGAGCCCCAAACCTGCATGAGCCCCACATTTAAAAAGTGCCGGAAAAAAGGAGTCTTTCAACCACCATTTCAGTTACACTGGACATAGACTATACCTGTCCTGTACCGCAGAATGACCATTAAACCTGTCTGACCCACAGATTAAAAAGTGCTGGGGAAAGGAGTCTTTTGAAACCCCCATTTAGTTTCACTGGACATTGACTATATCTGTCATGTACCTCAGAATGACCCCGAACCTTTTGACCCACAGATCACAAATGGCACTATGTTATTTTGTACAGTGACTGTCAATTTGTAATTTTTTTTGGTAACTGACATTTGTTTACAGAATTTATTTAGGGAAGTTTTTTTATAGTTTTACATTATTACCATTTTGCTTTTTTTTCAAGTGGATAAACATACAACATACACCCTCCCTGCAGTTTTTAAAAAGGGATTTTTTTCACGTGTAGATGTGTTAATTCATCCGCACACCCCATAAGTAATACAAATGTCCTAATCATCCCCAAAACACTTCTTAGTTGAGAAGACATTTGCCCTCCGGGCTTCTGAGACTGATTCAGCCAATCAATTCAATGGTTTCATTTTTCCTCCAAATCCTTCTTCAGTGATTAGGGACAGACTCCCCTGGAGATTTAAATATGCGACCCCCATAAATGACTCCAGCCCCAAAAATTTTAAACCTCAAATTGTGCAATTTGTGTGCAGCCCTGGAGCCCTTTTTGACACTACTTAACCTCACAGAAATCACCTTTTTCAAAATCTGTTTTTTTTTTTGAGAAATTTGAAGCTCTCCTGATTGCCCTAACGGTTTGGAGAGCCATGTGCTGCCGTCAGCCATCTTTTAAACACGGAGGTCCAGCGCCAGGGCCAGACTTACAGTGGGTGCGGTGAGACCCCAGGCTGGTCCGTCATCTATTAACCGTAAAAATTTGCCCTTATGACGCAGCAACGAAAAAGTCGTGCTGAAGCAGAGGCGGAAGCGGAATGTGAGGTAAGACTCCACCCTTCCTCAGTACCAGTCAAGACCTGGGTAGCACTTGCCCCTCGTATGTGTGGGGAAACCAATTGAGCTTCCTTGGAAATACGGTGGAAACGCCTCCTGTTCCACCCAGGTGCCCTTTTTCTTGGGCTTTTCTTTTTCTCATTTTACTCAACGTGCTGGAGGAAATTGTCTTGTTCTTTTTTCCCTCTGTCCGTGCTCCATACTCCATGTCCTCTGAATAACCTACATCTGGTCAAGTTTTTCCTGTACCTCCCTTGTACACATTCAGAGGAATTTTTTTACCAGCTATTTTGTACATGCAAGTTTTTTAGAAGTTTAATTCTAGAAAACATATTTTTAAAATTAGGATGGAATCCCAACCATGTCTTTGTTTCTCTTTTTTAAAATTTTATTAAATGGGTTGTTCTCAATTTCAGGTATTGCAGCTATGTTAAAGATCTTGCAAAAACAAGTCATTTGCAATATGTGTCCATTAACAGTGTCCTACCTATTCCTGTTTTTTGACAGTACCATCACCCTTGAGCCACTCTTGACAATTGGTGAAAAACAAATGTCTGTTAGAAACACTTTTTTACAATAGGACCTGAGTAAAAGCTGCATTTTACAGCAAAATGCCGCCAAATTCAAAACATGGACCATGAGCCACTTTTGACAATTGTGAAGAACAAATGTCCTGTTAGAAAACAATTTTTTTTAGAATAGGAGTATAGTATTGCTGCAATTTCAAAGCAGCAGACCCCAAAAAATTTTTAAAAATGACTTTTTCAGCTACAGTTAAAAATTGTGAGGGAGAAATGCCATTAAAGCCACATTTCTGTTCCAAAGGACCAGATTTTTGCTGTATCTCCGAAACATGCCCCAAAAAATACAAAAATGACTTTCCCACCACTGTTAAAAATTGTGGGGGGGAAAATCCACTTAGAACCACTTTCATTTCAAAGGCCCATAATTTTAGCGTACTCACAGAACATGAACCCGAAAAACTAAAAATATGACTTCCAGCCACTTTTAAAAATTGCATGGAAAATGCCATTTAAAAAAACCACATTTCGTTCCAAAGGACCAAAATTTATAGTTTTTTCTCACACAACATGACCCAAAAAAATTATAAAAATGACTTCTCGCCATAGTGTGAGCGATTATTATCGACAAAGTTGAAATCGGACGGTATTTACTTGATCGGTTTTTTTTAGACCCCGCGTTAATTTAGGTTAAAATCTGTCATAATCTATTAATATTGCGCCATTTTCGGGCCCCTGTCATTTGGGGGCCAGCAAACACTTACAGATAAGAAGGGTGAATGGTGTGCGATCATGACGGGGAGTGATGGTTGCGATTGGGCTGGAAAAATCACATGACTCTTTTACATAGAACCCCCCTTTCCTTTCATGATCATTCAGTCAGCGCCATAGCATAGGACTGCGCTTTTCCTCTGCCAAACACTTAGCGAAATTATTTTTTTTTTTACAGAGATACTTACTTTTAGCTGTGATCCTTAAAATTTTTAATCAAATTTGCAATTTTTTGGTAGTTAGGCAGAGAATTTTTAAAAGGGCATCTACCCTTAAAGTCACGGGGGGGGACGGGGGGCCCGCGGACAACACAGAAAGCCTATAAAGGGTAGGGGATTTTACACCAAAAAATTTTTTGACATTGCATTGCCTTAAAAAAGGTACAGTCTTTTTTTAGTAAATGCAGGCATTTTTTAGGTCAAACTCCCCTTTTTTTTCTCAAATTTTATTTCAAATAGGTGTTCTTTTTCAATTTTGCCCCTCCAGCTTTGTTGATATACCACCCTTTCACTTTAAATTTTAATACAGCAAATTTGTTCATCCGGTTTTATAGGGCCAAAAATCCTTTTATTATCCGAAACATTTCAAAATACGGTTTTTTTTCACTTTGGCAAGGCAGCTGTGTTTATAGACCCCCCTTGCAGTTAAATTTGAACCACCCCAAATTTGTATCCACCCAGGGGCTGATAGTGCCAAAAATACCCCTTTTTTTATCCATACATTTCAGACAGGTGTTTTTTTCACTTTTGGTCAGTCAACTTTGTTGATAGATCTACTTTTTATTTAAAATTTTAATCCTCAACTTTGTAGTCACCAAGGGGATAGGCCAAAAAAAACCTTTTTTTATCGATGCATTTTAGATCGTGTTTTTTTCACTTTGGCACAGGGAGCGTGTTATAGAGCCCCCCTTTCAGTTTAAATTTTAATCCACAACTTTGTATCACCCCAGGGGACTGAAGGTTCCAAAAAACCTTTTAATATCCAATACATTTCAGACAGGGGTTTTTTCACTTTTTTGGGCAGTCGCTTTGTGTAGTCTACTTTGCAGTTTAAATTTTAAACCGCAACTTTTTTGTCACCCCAGGGGTACGATAGGTGCAAAAAAATACCTTTTTTTTCCGTATCATTTCAGACAGGTGTTTTTTTTTACTTTTGGTCATCAAGCTTTTTTGATGATTACTTTGCAGTTTTAATTTGAATATAGCAATTTTTTTTTGCACCAAACTGTACTGATAGTGCCAAAAATACCCTTTTTTTACCGTTACATTTCAACAGGTGTTTTTTTCACTTTTGGTTATCAAGTTTTTTGTAAAATCTACTTTTGCAGTTTAAATTTGAATCCAGCAACTTTGTATCACCACTTTTTCGATAGTGCAAAAAAAAGCCCCTTTTAATCCGATACATTTTTAGCAGGGTTTTTTTCACTTTTGTTCATCAACTTTTTGAAAACTACTTTGCAGTTAAATTTGAATACAGCAATTTTTTTGGGGACCACGCTGTATGATAGGTGCCAAAAATACCCTTTTTAATATCCGTATACATTTTAGAAGGTTTTTTCTTATTTTGGTTAGTCAAGCTTTGTTTATAATCTACTTTGCAGTTAAAATTTTAATCCACAAAAATTTGTAGCACCCCCAGTGTCTGATAGGGGCCAAAATACCTTTTAATATCCGTATACATTTCAACAGGGGGTTTTTTTCCATTTTTGGGCATCAACTTGTTGATGATCTAATTTTTCAGTTAAATTTGAATCCCCGCAACTTTGTACTCACCAAGTTTAGGGGCCAAAAAAAACCTTTTTTTTCAGAAAAACATTTCGTACGTGTTTTTTTCACTTTGGCGCAGACCATGTTTGAAAAAGCCACCCTTTCCCTTTAAAATTTAATCCGCCAATTTTGTTTTATTTGAGGGGTTTGAAATAGCGTGATTTGCCGTCTTTAATAAGAACTTTCCAAAACCTTTCCCTACCTCCTCAAATTTTTATATTTCTGAACATGGAGCAAAAATTTAGGTGGGAAACGAGCCAAGAGGGGGTAGGACATGGAGTAGAGGGACGGGGAA
>JAODAL010074819.1:0-14231 GCA_025379985.1 Phyllomedusa bahiana
GTCAAAATTTGGGTCAAGGGTCCCTGTTTTTTAATTTTTGGGGCCAAATTTTTCTGTGAAATCAAAACAAGACTACTGTCCTATTCTAAAAAATTTGGTTTCTAAAAAAGACATTTGTTTTTTCACAATTTTTTAAAAAAATGGCTCAAGGGTCTGTTTTCCCAAATTTTTGGGGGGAATTTTGGGTTGAAATGCAGCTAACTAAAAAGCCCAATTTTTAAAAAAAAGTTGGTTTTTAAAAACAAATTTTTTCCCTTTACAAAATTTTCCCCAAAAGGGGGCTCAAGGGTCTTTTTTTTGAATTTTTTGGGGGGATTTTCTGTGAAATTTCAGCTAGAAATCATGTCCCAAATTTTAAAAAAAAAGTGGGGTTTTTAACAGACATTTGTTCTTCCCCCCCAAATTGGGCAAAAAATGGCTCAAGGGTCAGTTTTTTAATTTTTTGGGGGGATTTTGGGGTGAAATGCAGCAAACTAAAATGCCTATTCCCAAAAAAAAGTGGTTTCTAAAAAGACATTGTTTTTCACAATTGTCAAAAAGGGTCAAGGGTCTGTTTTGAATTTCTGGGGAAAATTTTGCTGTGAAATGCAGCCCAGAAATACATGTCCCCATCTAAAAAAAGTGGTTTTTTTTAACAGACTTTTTTTTCTTCCCCAATTGTCAAAAATGGCTCAAGGGGGCCTTTTTTTTTAATTTTTTTGGGGGGATTTTTCGTGAAATGCAGCTAGACTAAATGCCCATTCCCAAAAAAAATTTGGTTTTCTAACAGAAAAATTTGTTCTTCACAAATTTTTCCAAAAGTGGGTAAGGGGCCATGTTTTTTAATTTTTGGGGGTATTTTGCTGTGAAATGGGAGCTAACTACATTTTCCCAATTTTAAAAAAAGTGGGTTTTTTAACAGACATTTGGCTCAAGGGTCATGTTTTATGGAATTTTTGGGGGCATTTTGCTTTGAAATGTAGCTAGACTACATTCCTATTCTAAAAAAATGAGGTTTCTAACAGACATTTTGTTCTCACAATTGTTCAAAAGTGGCTCAAGGGACATGGTTTTGAATTATTTGGGGGCCATTTTGCTGTGAAATGCAGCTAGACTACATGTCCTATTCTAAAAAAATTGGTTTCTAACAGACATTTGTTCTTCCACAATTGTCAAAAGTGCTTCAAGGTCATGTTTTGCATTTTTGGGGGGCATTTTGCTTTGAAATGCAGCTAGACTACATGTCCTATTCTAAAAGATGTGGTTCTAAACAGCATTTGTTCTTCACAATTGTCAAAAAGTGCTCAAGGTCATGTTTGCATTTTGGGGGCATTTTTTCTGTGAAATTGCAGCAAGACTGACATGTCCTATTCTAAAAAAAAGGTGGTTTCTATTCTAACAGACATTTGTATCTTACACAATTGTCAAAAGTTGCTCAAGGTTCATGTTTTGCATTATTGGGGGCATTTTGCTTTGAAATGCAGCTAGACTACATGCCTATTGCTAAAAAAATGTGGTTTCTAACAGACATTTTGTTCATTCACAATTGGTCAAAATGTGGCATCCAAGGAGTCATGTTTTGTATTTCTGGGGATATTTTTGCATTGTGAAATTCAGCTAGACTACATGTCCTATTCTAAAAAATGTGGGTTTCTAACAGACATTTGTTCTTCACAATTGTCGAAAATGGCTCAAGGTCATGTGTTTTTGCATTTTTGGGGGCAATTTTGCTGTGAAATGCAGCTAGACTACCGTCCTAGCTTCCTAAAAAATGTGTTTCTAACAGACATTTGTTCTTTCACAATTGTCAAAAAGTGGCTCTCAGAGTGGTCATTTTTCAATTTTTGTGTGCATTTTGCTGTGAAATGCAGCTAGACTACATGCCCTATTCTAAAAAAATGTGGATTCTATTTTCTTAACAGACATTTGTTTCCTTCATACAATTGTCGAAAAGTGCTCAAAGGGTCATGTTATGAATTTGTGTGGGGGCATTTTGCTTTGAAAATGCAGCTAGACTACATGTCCTATTTCTAAAAAATGTGGTTTCTAACAGACATTGTTCTTCCTAATTGTCCAAAAAAGGCTCAAGGGGTCATGATTGGAATTTTGGGGTATGTTTGCTGTGAAATTCAGCTAGACTACATTCCTATTCAAAAGAATGTGGTTCTATGGACATTTGTTCTTCACAAGAATTGGACAAAGTGCTCAAGGGTCATGTTAGAATTTTTTGGGGCATTTTTGCTGTGAAAAAAGTCAGCTAGACTAACAAGTCCTATTCACTAAAAAATGTGGTTTTTTCTAACAGACATTTGTTCTTCACAATTGTCAAAAGTGGCTCAAGGGTCATGTTTTAATTTCTGGGGATATTTTGCTTGTGAAATGCAGCCAATACTGACATTCCTATAATCTATAAAATTGGTTTTCTAACAGAACATTTTGTTCTTCACAATGTCAAAATGGCTCAAAGGGTCATGTTTAGCATTTTTGGGGGCAGTTTGCTGTGAAATCAGCTAGACTATACATGTCCTATTCTAAAAAATTGCGTTTCTAACAGGACATTTGTTCTTCACAAATTGTCAAAAAATTGGCTCAAGGGTCATGTTTTCAATTTTTGGGGGCATTTTGCTGTGAAATGCAGCTTAGACTACATGCCCTAATTCTAACAAAAAAATGTGGTTTCTAACAGAACATTTGTTCTTTCACAATTGTCAAAAGTGCTCAAGGGTCATGTTTTTGAATTTCTTGGGGTATTTGCTGTGAAATCAAGCTAGACTACATGTCCTATTTCTAAAAAAAAAATGTGTTTCTAACAGACATAATCTTTGTTCTTTCACAATTTGTCAAAAGTTGGCTCATAGGGTCGTGTTTTGAATTTTTGGGGGCAATTTGCTTTGAAAAAAATGCAGCTAGACTACATGTCCTAGTTCTAAAAAATGTGGTTCTCAACAGAACCATTTGTTCTCACAATTGTCAAAAGTGGCTCAAAGGTCCATGTTTAGAATTTTTTTGGGGGTATTTTGGCTGTAAATGCATCTAGACTACATGTCGTCTATTCTAAAAAATGTGGGTTTCTAACAGACATTTTGTTCTTCACAATTGTCAAAAGTGGCTCAAAGGGTCATTGTTTGAATTTTTGGGATATTTTTTGCTTTTGAAATGCAGCTAGACTACATGTCCTATTCTAAAAAAAGTGGTTTTCTAACATACATGTGTTCTTCCACAATTGTCAAAAGTGGCCCTCAAGGGTCATGTTTTGAATTTTTGGGGGGCCATTTTTTGCTGTGAAATGCATGCTATAAACTGTGGTAACCCCACTAGTAACAGCAACCATCAGAGTATGTACCGGTATAATTACTACCCTTTGTTTTCCTATCAGTGAGCCAGTTGCTTACCCACTTGCACTACATTTTCCCCAGCCCCAAGCATTCCTCATTTTACTTACTAACCTATTTATGTGGCACCGAATCAAATGCGTTAGAAAAATCTAGATTACATCCAGTGCCGTCACCCCGAATCCAGTCTAGCACTTACCTTCCCTCATAAACTGATGAATTAGCTGAAGGACCGATCCATCAATAAATCCCATGCGTGGAACGGCGTTATATTCCATTTAGTTTCATGAGTCTAGTCTCCAGGATAGCATCTCTGAGAAACCTTCAAACATTTGACCAACAACATAAGGTTAAGGCTTACATGGCCTATATATTTCCTGGAACCGACTTTTTGACCCCTTTTTGAATATTGGCAACACATTATGCTAAGTGCCAATCCTTTGGACATACCCGCGTTATTAATACAGCCATAAATATTAAAATAGGGGACCTATCTATGACATCACTAACTCCCTTAGACAAACGTTGGTGTATTCCATCTGGTACCTGGTCATTTGTCCTATTTTAAATCTTCCCCCCCCCTAAGACGGAGCAAGCACATCATACCCTGGTTTACTAGACAAGAATACTTTTAAGTTGGAGTTACCTCATCCCTATGTCAAGCAGGAAGGTCATCCTCCTGCGGTAAAGTAACAACAGTTGAGAAAAAGTGTTTAATAAAATAGGTTTGCTTTTTTCCTCATCGCCTTGCTACTGTCTCTCCCTCAAGAAATTTTGCTACCTTTTATCTTTATTTTAAGGCACACTTTATTTTTTTTTTAAGTTTTTTTTTTTTTCCCTATAGGCTTTCTTAGTGGCCTCTTCACTGCCCTCCTGTTTTTTAGTAGGTTAAACGCTTTCCTTTTTGTTTTTTTATTGCCTCTTTTTACATCCCTGTTGACTACAATTGGGTTTTTCCTGTTTCTAATTTTTTTTTTACCATAAGGTATTGGGTACCTTCTCACAGTGGTAGCCTAGGATGTTTTTAAAAAATATCCTATTTATATTAGTTCTGCCAATTTAAACACTTGTCCGCCAGTCAATACTAGTTAGGGCCACTCCCTAAGCCGAGAATAAAATGCCTTCCCTAAAATTTTGTGTTTTTGTGGCTTCTTGACAAAAAAGACTCTATTGAAAGGATAAAACGAAAATTTATTACTACTACTGGTCACTATTCCCTAGGGCCCCTCAACCTGAACCTTTTTAACTCTGTATCAGGTGTCTAATGTAGTGAATATTAAGTCTAGAAGGGCTTTCCCCTCTAGTTGTTCTTGCATGCCATTGGCAAAGGTAATTATCATCATTATTGACAAAAAACCTGTTTCCTTAATGAGAGCTACAGGTTTCAGATTCCCAAATTGAAGTCCTTGATAGTTTTAAGAGTCGTCCATATAATAACCTCATTCTGATTAGCCGTGCCTCATCTATTTGCCTGAAGGAGTACATCTTCCATGGTTTCTGTTATATTTGGGGGTGGGGTGGGGGCCTATGTAGGCAGACCCCTATTAGTATTATATAATTGTGACCTTCCATGTATATTTACCCATCAATGATGACCACCAGTTCATTCTACCTGTTGTAACCTATTATCTAACTTCCACCGCATGTTTTGGCGTTCATACATGGATTTTACATGAGACATACAACCTTCCTCCTTCGGTGTTTTTAACAGCCCCTTCTAAATAACTGTAACCCTGCAAGTTAAAAGCCGCGCTCGTACTCTCATCCAGCCATTGGTGCTCAAGGAGCACTAGAGGAGGAGACAAAAGTAATGAGGTAGGAACAAGATGCTAATAATCCCCACTAATATCATTAAAAAGGCAAATTTTTTTTAACAGTACCTAAAACATTAAAAACGAATAAACCGTACCGATGTTTTGTTTTGCCGGAATTTGTATCCAACCTGTATAATACATAGAACATCATTAATACAACCTGATTGAACGCTGTAAAGAGCAAAAACTACTACAAACAAGTACCTGTTGGTTTTTTTCACATTTGCCCACACCTAGAATATTTTTTTGCCGTTTCCCCAGTATATTCTATGGTAATATAGAATAACATTATTAGAAATTACAACATCTATGTCCCACAAAAAAAAAAAAACCTCATTTGTCTATGTAGAGGGGAAAAATAAAAGAAGTTAAAGCTCTGGGAGAGTAGTTAATAACAAACATTCTCCACATTCTGTGCAACATTCCCTCTAACAAAGTCATGTTATACTTTGACAATTTTCCTCTTAAGGAACATTAAACAAAAACGGCTTCCTCATCCCTGTGTGAATTCTCGTCATGTGTAACCAGAATCGCTTTCGTTGTAAAACATTTCCCACATTCTGAACATGAGAAAGAACTCTCTCCTGTGTGAATTCTCTCGTGTCTAACATGATGTGTTTTTTTGTGAAATATTTCCCACATTCTGAACATGACAAAGGCTTCTCTCCTGTGTGAATTCTCTAATGTACCATTACATTTGATTTTGTTGTAAATGATTTCCCACATTCTGCACATTAAAAAGGGATTCTCTTCCTTTCTGTGTGAATTCTCTCATGTACCATTACATTTGATTTCGTTGTAAATGATTTCCCACATTCTGAACATGAGAAAGGCTTCTCCCCTGTGTGAATTCTCTCATGATTAACCAGACTCGATTTCATTGTAAAAGATTTCCCACGTTCGTGGAACATGAAAAGAGGCTGTCTCCCCTTTGTGAATTTCTCGTCGTGTGTAAAACCAGAAAATCGCTTTCGTTGTATAACATTTCCCACATTCTGAACATGAGAAAAGATCTCTCCCTCCTGTGTGAATGCTCTTATGTGTAACTATTTATCTGTAAAAGACTTCCCACATCATGAACATGCAAAAAGGCTCTCCCACAGTGTGAAATTCTCGGTCTGTCTAACATATGGTGTTTTTGTTGTAAATGATTTCCCACATTCTGAACATGAAAAAGACTTCTCTCCTGTGTGAATTCTCTTGTGTCTTACTATCTGTAATTTGTCTATAAAGCATTTCCCACATTCTGAACATTAAAAGGCTTCTCTCCTGTGTGAATTCTCTCATGTTTAAACAGACTCGATTTCTTTGTAAACGATTTCCCACATTCCGAACATGAAAAAGGCTTCTCTTCTGTATGAATCTCTCATGTTTGTTAACAAGAGTTTTCCTTTCTCTGTAAAAGATTTTACCCACATTCTGAACAAGAAACAAGGCTCTCACCTGGTGATTCTCCTCCCATGGTTTAACAAGAGTTCCTCCTTTCTCTTCTCCTGTAAAAGATTTCCCACATTCTGAAACACGGAAAAAGTGCTTCTCTGCTGTGTGAATTCCTCAATGTATAAAACAAGAGGTTATTTGTCTGTAAAGACATTTCCCACATTCAGAACATTAATTATGGCCTCTCCCTGGTGTGAATTCTTCTGTATAACAGAGGTTTGAGTGGTTTTGTAAACAGTTTACCGACATTGGAATTTACATGGAAACTTTTTTTCCCTCTTTTTGGCCCTTGGTATTGCAGGAAAACCACCTGTGGTCGGTCAGGAGAAGGTTCCTCATGATGGAGGGATTAATAGGACAGGTCTGTACTCTTCTTTCATCATCCGTCCTGGATGTACAGTCAGCTGTAATTTTCGGTTATCCACCTGCAGAGGGCTTTCTGGCCCAGATAGATTCTTGCTACTTTATAAAACTAGTCATACCCTGCAGTTTTCCTTCAGAAGATCCATAGAATTCTGTTAAAATAAAAGAAATATGTTTGAGACGATGATTTTTTCTTCTCTTTCAAAAACCACAAAGACAAACATTTTAAAACATTCCTTTTAGGTGGGTAAAAAAACCTTTTAGTTTTTTTTTTGAAGGGTTTTTTTTTGGGGAAAAGCCCGAGATGGGGAAACCGCAGGGGCCACTTTTTATTTACCACTTTTTCCTTTCTTCCAAAGTTTAAAGGGATTTTAGCTTGTAGGAATTCCCCGTGGAGGGGGTGGCTTTGGGTAGGTATGTAAAAAGGATGATAGGCTTGGGCTGCCCACCCTTTTTTTTTTGTTGTGTTAAGAGTTAAAGGGCGAATATATGTAGGGGTTGCAAAAAAAGAGTTGATTAATTTGGGTTTCACATATTGTGATCTGTTGGCCCGGCTGCTGTTGGGGGGAAAAGGGGCAAAAGTGAGTGGAGAAATAAGACGTGTACAGTGCAGAAAAAAGGAGACAGATGTCAGTACATCTCTGCTAACCCTACTGTGTATACAGCCCTGGAGCAAACAGGTGTCACTGCACCTCTGCTAACCCTACTATTTATGCTTCACCAGAGAAGACAAGAATTTTCCTGCAAAACCTTTTGCTAACCCCTTTTTGGGATGGGGCCCAAAAGCGCCCCGGGGGGGCACCTAAACCTCTGCTAACCCCAATGGTTTACAGGCCCCCGGAAACCCGAAGTTTTCATGCCCTCTGCTAAAACCCTACTGTGTATACAGCCCTGGAGCGACAGGTGTCACTGCAAACCCCTGCTAAGCTACTGGGCATTTGGGGGGGAGAAAAAAGACCCGGGTGGGCAATTGAAAAAACCCCTGCTAACCCTACTGTTAATTTCCCGCCCCCGGGGGAGGGCGGATGTCACTGCACCTTGGGGAAATTTCCCATGTATTTTGGGGGGCCTAGGGAGAAAGATTTTAACTGCACCTCTGGTAACCCCCACTGTGTATGGGGGGCCCCCGGAGCAGCGGTATCACTGGGACCCCTTTCTAAACTAGTTTCGTATAGGGCCCCCGGGGCAGACGGATGTTTACTGAACCCCTGCTAAACCCTATGTATGGGGGCCCCGGGCAGGGATGTCCCTCCACCCCCTGCCAAACCCCACTGTGTATGGGGCCAAAAGCAGGGCCAAAAAGTCACGGGACCTATCAAACCCCATGTTTTTATGGGGTTCCCGGGGCAGACCCAAAAGTCATGAACTCTGCTAACCCTTTCTGTGTATGGAGCCCGGGGGCCAAAGATGTCACTTTTACCCCTTTCTAAAAAATACTGTATTTTGGGCCTAGGGCAAAATGATGTCACTCACCTCTGGTAACCCCACTTTTTGTTTGGGGCCCCGGAAGGGAGATGGATGTCAAATGACCTCTGCTAACCCTACTGTGTATGGGGTCCGGAGAAGACTGATGTAAACCCCACCTCTAATAACCAAGTACATCAGCAGGAAAAGCTGTGTAGAAGATTTAACCTGCGCATTTGTTTTAATCGTGTATTGTAATTTGTTTTAATATGGTTGGGTTACGATGGTGTCCAAAGGGTGCTTGGGAAAAAAAGGGGGTTTCCCCCCAAATGTTTTTTGCAGGTATGATGAGTGGAGGGCGGAAACAAAGCTTCAGGTCGGGGGTACAGTGATTTCTAAGCCGTGCCGGGTGCGAGAGGACCCTGGGTAGATGCGAAAGGGGCCAAGGGGAGCGAATTAACCCACAAAAGCCCGGGGTCTGCATCGTGGGTAAAGCCGTGCCAGAAGGGGGTTCCCAGGTTTTGGGCTTGTATTGAAATGCAAAAAAAGGGACTTTCTTTTTCATTTTTATTAAATGATATTTTTTGTGAAAAAGTTGGACCCTTTGGCAAAACCCTTGAAAAATATTAAAAAATTTTGATTTTAAAAATACTAAACGAGTTTTTTTTTTGGCCCTACTCTATTTTTGGAAGTTTTTGGACAAGATTTGAGATGCCCAAAAATCTGCCCCAATCTGGCCCTTCAATACCCCAAAGGGGGAGCACTTTAATTTCAAATGGACACCCTCTGGGTTTGTGACAAACCTTCCCTGGCTATAAACCCAAAGGGCTTCCCTGGGACAAAAATGGGACATTTTTTTCCCGGGTGATCTTTGGCAAAGGGGGGCGATTTAGGGGGCTGGGGCGGGTTTAAGGGGGTGCCCGTCACCAGGTCTCCTTTTTATTTGAAGGGGTCTTTGGATGTGGTGGAAAGAAAAAGAGCGAGGGGGTTTTCCCTTTTTAGAAAAACGTAATAAGGTTTTTTCCCCCGGACCCCTTTTTTGGTCCAAAATTTAAATAAAGGGGAAATTTAGGGGTTGTTTTTGGGAAAAGGTTTGGCCTAATGAAAGTGGCCCCCGAGAGAGTTTTAACTCCATCCTCAGAAAAACACTGCAATAAGTGGGGCCTTTTTTTTTAGGGAAGGGGTTTGGTTCCTCTCAGGTTTAAATTTTAAAAATTACCCAAAAATTTTAAACCCTTTAAAAGGGGGTTTTTTCTCTCACTACAAAATTGGGTTCGTTTCCCGTTTTCTTTTGGGTTTTTTTTTTGGGAAAAAATTTGTGGGGTTTTTTACTGGGGTTTTACTTGGGGGTGCGTTTGAAAAAACCAAAGGCCTGTAGGGTATAGAAACCCCGTGCTGGAGCCCAATTCCCGGAGAGATTCCCAAAACGGGGTTTTAGCTATTGGGCCTTTAGGGGGCTGAAAGCCAAACCCATACCCAATTTAAAGGGGTAAAATTTGGAATTAGGTAGGGAAAATATTGCCAAAAATGAATTGTTTTTGGGGAGATCTTTAAACATTAAAAAAAAACAAAAATTGTAGGGGAGGGGGGAAAAGAGGAAACCCCCTTTTTAAGGGGTGAAAAGGATTTTCCCCTTTTTTTGCCTACAAAAAAGTTTTTTTTATTGGGGAAACCCTGGAGGGGGGGTTTTTGTCCCTACCCCTTTTTCCCCCCGGGTTTGGGCCGGGGGGGGTTCCAAGAGATGGGGGTTTCCCCTTTCCCCCCCCACTGGGGGAAAGGGTTTAGGGAAAAACCCCCCTAGTTTTTCTTTCATTTAGAAAAAGGGGTTTGAAGCTGACCCGAAGCCCTCGGCCACCAAAGATAGTTCTTTCATTGGTAGATTGCTTCGGACCCCAAGAGCAGTGGGGTGGGGGATATTCTGTGGGATTGGGGTGTTGGGGGGGGGTTGTGTGTGAAAGGTTTGGTTGGGGTTTAAATTTTTTTGTTGGGGGGATTTGCCCATGGGGGGGGGGGGGGGGAGTACCCTTGGTTTTTGCATGTTTGGTTTGGGGGGAAATTTTTTGTGTGGGAACTTTGGTTTTTGTGGGAAGTCTTTTTGTGTGTGGTGGGGGTTGGGGGACTTGGCGATAATTGGGGTGTGTGGGGGATACTTGTATGTGTGGGTATTTTATGTGTTTTTGTTGAGTAATTGGTGTGTGGTTTGGGGGGGGGGGGGACTTGGCTGTGGTTTTTGGGTTACTTTTGTGTGTGGGGTACTTTTTTATGGTGGGTAAAGTGTGTAAGGATTGCTTCTTTTGGGTTTCCCCACAGTAGGGGGACTAGGGGTTTAAGTTGCCCCTTGTCTTTCCCGGGCCCCCCCGTGGGCTTGGGGCTCTGGCGGGGTTTTCAGGGGGCCAGGGGGGGCAGGGGGCCCCAGGGGAGAGGGGCTCTGGCCCTTTTACTATTAACATTTCCCAAAAGGTTGGATCCCCTTTTTCCCCGGATACTGAGTGATATATCCAGACTCCCATGCCTTTGTGTGTAATGTTTATTGGAAGCTTTTTCCCTTTGGGGATACTTTGGATTTTAGTGGAAATATGGGGGGGATTTAAACCCCTTTGGGTCTTTTTTTTTTCATGTAAAAACGGTTTAAAGAGGGGGGTGTTAAGGGAGGGGTTTTTTTTCTGTTACCCCAAAGGGCAATTTGTTTCTTGTGTTTTTTTTTCCATTTTAATTCCAGTGGGAAATTTTGTGGAGGGTTTTGACAGAACCCCCTTTACCATTATATTGCTCGGGGCTTGGGGGTTTTTGCAAGAGTGAAAAATAATGGGGTGGCGGTTTTTGTCAGTTACCTCCCCTAAACCAAACCAAGGGAAAACCGGGGCAGTGGGAGCCCCCCTATTATTTTTTGGGAAAGGGGGGGCCATTGATAAGGTCCCTTTTCCTTCTAATAAAATACCAGTCGCAGCCCCCTTAAAAAGCAAAACCCTTCCAAAAATTTGTGTCAGTTTTTGGCCTCCCCGAAACCCCCGGTTTTTGCTGGTTACTAAAGGGGAACAGTGAACGGGTTCGGGGTCAGCCCTTTTTGGGGTGACCCAAAAAACCCCCGTTTGGTTTTAAACCCAAGCCCTGAGCAAATAGTAATGGGGGATGAATTTTTGTCAGGGGGCCCCCCTCCTTTTTTAGGGCCCGGGGAAATTTAAATTTAAAAAAAACAAAAAAATAAAACCCGGGTACCCAAATTTTAACAAAAAAAATTTTTATCCCAAATAAAAAAGCTCCCCGGGGCATCCGGGTTTTTTAAACCAAATTTTTTTTAAAAAAAAAAACAAAATCCCCAAAAATTGGGGGACAAAATCCCCAAAGATTTTTTGGGGGGAAGGGTTTTTGGGGGTTTAAAACCTTTGGGGAATATTGGGGTTTTGTCAGGGGCAGTTTTACAGCCACAGCACCAAACTCCATGGGATGGTTCCCTAAACCCCCCCCCCACCAAAAAAAGGGTTGTAAAGGGGTGCTTGTTTTTCTTTCTTTAACCCCCTTTTTCCCCCATTGTGTTTTTTGCATCCCGTGCCAACACAAAAAAACCCAAAAAAAATCAAACCCCTTTTTATAATTTTTCCAAATTTAATTTCCCATTTTTTTCCTTTTCACCTCCACCCATCCAAATTCCCCCTCCCAAAAACCCCCCCTACCACCTGTCACCCTTTGTGGAAATTTGTATTCAAAATAAGGTGGGAAGTGCTAAAAAAAAAATTTGGGGAATTTTAAAAGGTTTTTTGTGCCCAAATTTTTGGGGAAAAGGGAAAAATTGTGGCCGGAAGAAAATTTATTTTATAGTGGTTGGACGGCTGGAGAAAGAAAGGGAAAAAAGGGAAGGGGAAATTCCCCTCATAGGGAAAATTTTCTTGGTGAGTTTTTCCTTTAAGTAATGGAATGTAGTCACTAAAAAAAATCTGCAGAGCCCGCTGTTTCAATTGGGGAAATCTCAAACTACATTGGGGAAGGTTTTGTTTCAGTCTGCGAGCCCCGTGTTTAAATGCTTTTATTCAATACATAATCCCCCTTGTTTTGGCGGAAATATTGGATTTTAAATTTTGGGTTTTTAGGGGCCCGGGTTTTGGGTTTCTTTCCCCGCTTCCTGAAGGGGTCTTTAATAGGGGTATCCAACCCCGTCTAAAGGGAAACCGGGGGGACACCAAAAAACCCTAAATTTGCTTTTCCCCCGAAAAGTTTTTTACAGGGTTTAAATGGGGGGGGTTGGGGGTGACCTTTTGTAAAGGGGGGGTTGGTTGACACCCGGGAGGGTGGGAAAACCCAAAAAGGTTTTACGGAAATTTGGGGCATGTTGGGGGCGTTTCCTTTAAATTTTAAATCCCCCCCCCCCCCCGGCTTAAAATACTTTCAAAAAAATTGGCAAAAAATGGTTTAAAAGGGGTTTTTAAGTGTTTAGAAAACCCCGGGTGTCAGTGGAGAATATTAACAAAAACAAGGTGAACCCCAAAAACCCCGATCCCCAAGCCTCTTTTATGGCAGGATCCCTAGAACGCCCTTGGGGGAGAAGCCCCTCCTCAGGCCCCCGCAAGGGTATAACCAAAAGGGGTCCCCGAAGAAAAAACCCTCGAAGTAAATTTCATAAACTGTGGTTCCCCATCTTCTGGGATCTCCCCTTTTGTCACTCATTCCCCCGGCTCCTGTCCTCATCTTCTCTTCTTCAAAACCTCCCCTTTGGTATCAGGGGCAAAAATTTTTCACCCTGATGGGACATTTGGAAAAAATTCAGTTTCAGCCCGAAGGGGAAACCCAAAATAAGAGGGCCCCCCAAAAAAATATGAACCCCTTACTGTGAATTTCAAAAGGGTCCCCCCCCTTTATACAGATTGTGTATTTGGACTTATCCCACCTGGGGGTTCCCCCGGGAAAAACTTCTTTTTGCTTCATCCCAATTTAATCTTTTAAATTTAAAAAAAAATCAGATCTTTTTACCCTGATGTGGAAAATATGGAAAAAAAATTCTTAAAAGAAGGGCGGGGCGACCCCGGGGACCCCCCGAATCTATGAGGGCCCCTCTGGGATTTCAGGTGGTCCCAAAAACCCCCCGTATAAAGGAAATTTTGTACGGGCTAAAACAAAAATGAGGATTTCCCCGGGAAAAGTTCAAAACTCTTTTGCTTCATTAAACCCCTTTTAAAACAAAACTTTCCCCCCAAAGAGAAAAAACCAGTTGAAATAAGTTTAGGTTTGGGTTTCCCCTTTTGGTTTATTTTTTGAGGGGGACTTCCCGCTCCCTTTTTAAACCCGATGATTTCGATTTCATTTCCCTCTTTGGGCACCTGGGAATAAAAAGGGGACGGGGGGGGCATTTCTTGCTGGATTTTTTGACTGGATCCCCTTTTTGTTTGGGGGCCACTGTGGGTGGATTTCTTTAGTTTCGGTTTTATTGTTTCGTACAAAATAAATAAATGGTTATCAAAAATTTTTTAAAATTTTAGGGGAGGGTGGGGACTCTCCTTTCTGGCCTTAAACTCCTCCTACCCCTGTAAAAGTCAGTGGTGGGGATACCTTTTTATCATGACCCCCCTGGTAAAGATCCCTGGGGGTCCTTTTATGTACACCATTCCTCCCTTGGGGGAAGGGAAAAAGCGAACATCCGGGCAAAAACAAGGGGGGTTTCCCTCATTTTATCCAGGGGGGCCAACCAATTTATGTTTTTTATGTATAATGTCCCCCGGGTTCTTTCCCCAAAAAATCTCATTTTCCCCCGGAAACCCTCATCCCATGTTATGTACCCGTATAAGTTAAATGCATTCCCCCCCCACTTTTCAAAACATTTTTCCCCCGGGGCCTTATTCCTTGTTTTTATGTGTAAAAGGGCCCCAGCATTGCCCTCACCTTTTCATCATACAGACCCCTCTTCCCCTTT
>JAODAL010074820.1:0-14231 GCA_025379985.1 Phyllomedusa bahiana
TAATGAGGTTTGGGTTTTGGGCAGTAGAGTGGGGGGGGCTTGTCATGAGTTACAGTAAGGGGAAAAAAGATAGGGGGGAAAGTGATGACAGGGGTAGAGGTGGGTGGGAAAACTGCAGGGAAAAAGAAACAGAGGGACTGTGGGTGAAGCTTTTAAAGCAACAACTTTCCCCACTTCAGAAAAACTGCAAAAACCTCCAAAACTCTAAGTTTCAACACCTCCCCCTGGGTTTTATTTTACAAAAACATCTCCGCACTTTTATATACCAAAAAACATCTCCGCACTTCATATAACTGCAACATGTCCTTTACTTCATTTTGCCAACACCTCCACATTTTAGTATACTTTGAAAACCCCGCACCTTAGTAACCCGCAACCAAACCCCTGCACTTCAGTATACCCGGACCCCCACACTTCAGTATACTGCAACCCCCTTTCCCTAAATTCAGTAAAACTGCAACCCCCCTTTTGGGAAATTCAGTATACTGCAACACCTCCGCAAATTTAGTATACTGCAACCCCCCATTAAATTTTAGTATACTGCAAAAACCCCACATTTCAGCATCTTCCCAAAACCTCTGCACTTTAGTAAACTGCAACACCTCCGCACTTCATTTTTTTGCGCAACACCTCGGCACTTAATATTTCTGCAAAAAACCTTTTCACTTTAGTAAAAACTGCGACACCCTCCGCATTTATTAAAACTTCAACCATCCCCCACTTCATATATCAAACCCCCATACAAAACTTCAGATCTGCAAAAACCTTTCCCCACTTTTAAAATACTGCAACCCTCCGCACTTCATTTTAAATGCAACCCCTCCAACTTCAAATTTTACCGGGAACCCTCTGCAACTTCATTTTAACCCGCCCAAAAAACCCTCCGGGACTTTAGTATACGGGAAACACCTCTGCACTTTAGGAAAACTTTCAACACCTCTTTCATTTCATGAATTTCAAAAACCCTCCGGCACTTCAGTATGCTGCAACACCACCTACTTTGGCTTATCCTACGATTAAGGGTGCTGCTAACCCGAAACACGTTAGTCTTTTATTACTGACCTAATGTAAAGAAATAATAAAGTTTCCATCTCTTTATTTCTATTGTTGCTGTCTCTCCATTGTTTTGCAATCGTAACATATTGCGACACCACCTACTTTGGCTTATCTCTTGCCTCACATACAATGATCTCCTTGTAATCTGGTAGTTTCCCGAGTACAGACCTTGGTGCTCCTCCAAGTGGCAGAGGACTGCTGGGAATACGGTCTGTTCTTTCTACTGCAAACAATAAGGTCAGAGTGTCTTTGCCAAAGGTTAAATACGCTTTCCTCGCACCCCACCGTATGCAGGGGATTGTGTTCATTACAAAGTACCAAAATTCTAGCCAACATTGATTCCGCCTCAACATCTTAGTCCCCCTCGCTGCATAAGCCTGAGTCTGTAGGGTCAGTAACATAGGAATATGATCAGATAAACTGCATGGTGAATGTTCCACCTCCAGTACAGCCAGATCTATGTGTGACAAGGAGGAACTGGAGTGACCCGTATACTGTTTGGAATAAAGATGGTTGCTAATCCATAAGCCTACCAGGGAGGTCTCCTACAGCATATTACCAACTGGAGCCAACCTTGTGTCACCATGAGAGTCACCAGTACCAAACCTGGTTGCTAATCCATAAGCCTATCAGGGAGGTCTCCTACAGCATATTACCAACTGGAGCCAACCTTGTGTCACCATGAGAGTCACCAGTACCAAATCTGTCCCACAATGGGTCCTGGGTACATGGGAGTCTGGGGAGGAAGCTGAGAACCTGCTTTGGCACAGTCCAGCTATGGAGGTGGGACATACACCGGGCTACCGCAGAAATACTGCTAGATATTGTACAATAGAGAAACACACTTCTGCCTTTCCTATCTACTGTCTCTTCAATGCATTCCAACGCTTACATGTTTACATATTAATACATAGCGGAAAATTGCATCTCTCTTCTTTGCATCATTGAACCCTCTCACATTCCTGGACACCAGAGATAATTTCCCGCCATCCCACATCAATGTCCAATCCCTGTGCACAACCAGCAACAACTGCACGGTAGTATTAGATACAACCCCTAGGAGATCATCCATACAGATTGTCACGTTTCCAAGGAACTTAATTGTAGAAAGACACAGATGACAAACAGAGCAAGAAATGCTAACAGTCCCTGAAACGTCTCTTGGAAAAGTCGTGTGGATCCTTGGGACCGCAGGAGGCAATTGCCTGTACAGTCACAGCCAGGGAAGTTAGAGGCGAGCTCTGGAATGTCCCTATGGTCTGTCGCAGGGGGCAGGAGACAGGCCACATGTTGGTTGCCTACAGCAATAGATGGTAAAGTGTAAGGGTGACAAAACCATTGCTTGCTCACACCAAGCCCGAGTGATAGTAATGGAAAGGGCCCTGTCAGACACTTCCAGTACTAAAACTTGAATTAAATGGGGGGAAAAACACAAAAATGCATGGAAAAACACTCCCGAACATCAGCCCTCATTTATTAACAAAATGCATCCAATAACGGTCTGACGTAGTCCAATGAGTCTGACATAGTCCAATGAGTCTGACATAATCCAAAAGAGAAACCTATTAAAAATAAAAACACTATAAAAAACATGACAATACTAAACTCCATTTCCCGCACTCCTTGAAGGTCACGGCTGCAGTTGATCTTCTGGGGTTTAAGGGTAAGAAGTTCAACTTGCACAATAGAATTCTGGGGGGGGGGGGGTGTAGACCACAACTGCTGCACAATCTCCAGGGAGATAGTCCTCTACCCCCCAAAGAGATTGGGTCTGTAAGCTGTGCTCTGTACCCCCTGTCCCGCCCCTCCCCTCCCCACTATTGTATTATGCACCCTAGTGCCAACAGAAAATCCAACCTCCACCTATCACCTCATAAATTCTCCACAACTTCCACCTATCACCCCATAGCCCACTTACCTCCACCTATCACCACCTCTACCTATCATCCCATAACCAATCCACCTATCACCGCATAACCACCGCACCGGACAAGCAGACGTGACAGCAGGAACTGTGGACTTGGACCAGCAGATGGGACAGCAGGAACAAGGGACTTGGACCAGAGGGCATGTCAGCAGGAACATGGGACTGGAACAAGCAGGTATGACAGCAGGAACCAGCAGGCGTGAAAGCAGGAACAGTGGATTTGGAACAACAGGGGTGACAGTAGGCAGGACTTGGACCAGCAGGTAAACAGAAACCAGCACATCAGAAACCAAATGTCCAGACAGAGGCAAAATCAGGAGACAGGCAGGGATCAACCAGGCAGGTGACAAATTAGAACTAGGGTCTCGAGGATCACAGGAACCGAAGAGGACTAGAGCAAGCTGAAACTGACCCTAGAAGTAACACCAACACCAGGCCCAGACTGCTGGGAGTAGCTGTGCTTTTAAAGCTTAGCCAGCCAGGTGATGAGCTGCAGCTGAGGGAGTGCTGAGAGACAGGTGTTAACAATAGTTGCCAACTTTTGAAAATGAAAAAGCAGGAGACTTTAGTGGGCGGCGCGTGTAGCGCGCCGCAGCAAAAGTTTGCATGGACACGCCCATCTTGTCGGTATGCCACGCCCCTTCAAAAAGCCACACCCACTCCACCTAACTGCATAACGCTTTGGGAAAAAAGCCAGGTAGATGACCTTATAGCCAGGTAGTAACCCCCCCTAACCAGGTAGTGCCCCCTACAGCAGGTAGATGCCCCCTTGTAGCCCAAATAGATGCCCCCTATGTAGCCATTTAGAGCCAAATTTGTAGCCAGGTAGATGCCCCCCTTTGTTAGCCAGGTAGATGCCCCCCTTTGTTAGCCAGGTAGGTGCCCCCCTTTGTTAGCCAGGTAGGTGCCCCCCTTTGTTGCCAGGTAGGTGCCCCCTTTGTTAGCCAGGTAGTGCCCCCATTGTTTGCCAAGTAGTGGCCCCTCTGTTGCCAGGTAGATGCCCCCATTGTTAGCCAGGTAGTGCCCCCTCTGTTGTCAGGTAGTGCCCCCATTGTTGTCAGGTAGTGCCCCCATTGTTGCCAGGTAGTGCCCCCTCTGTTGCCAGGTAGTGCCCCCATTGTTGCCAGGTAGTGCCCCCCATTGTTGCCAGGTAGTGCCCCCATTGTTTGCCAGGTAAATGCCCCCTCTGTTGCCAGGTAGTGCCCCCTCTGTTGCCAGGTAGTGCCCCCATTGTTGCCAGGTAGTGCCCCCCATTGTTAGCTAGGTAGTGCCCCCTCTGTTGCCAGGTAGTGCCCCCCATTGTTGCCAGGTAGTGCCCCCATTGTTGCCAGGTAGTGCCCCCTCTGTTGCCAGGTAGTGCCCCCATTGTTGCCAGGTAGTGCCCCCTCTGTTGCCAGGTAGTGCCCCCATTGTTGCCAGGTAGTGCCCCCCATTGTTGCCAGGTAGTGCCCCCATTGTTGCCAGGTAGTGCCCCCTCTGTTGCCAGGTAGTTCCCCCATTGTTGCCAGGTAGTGCCCCCTCTGTTGCCAGGTAGTGCCCCCTCTGTTGCCAGGTAGTGCCCCCATTGTTGCCAGGTAGTGCCCCCTCTGTTGCCAGGTAGTGCCCCCATTGTTGCCAGGTAGTGCCCCCATTGTAGCCAGGTAGTGCCCCCATTGTTTGCCAGGTAGTGCCCCCTCTGTTGCCAGGTACTGCCCCCTCTGTTGCCAGGTAGTGCCCCCATTGTTGCCAGGTAGTGCCCCCCTCTGTTGTCAGGTAGTGCCCCCCTCTGTTGCCAGGTAGTGCCCCCATTGTTGCCAGGTAGTGCCCCCTCTGTTGCCAGGTAGTGCCTCCTCTGTTGCCAGGTAGTTGCCCCCATTGTAGCCAGGTAGTTGTCCCCATTTGTTAGCCAAGTAGTTGCCCCCCTAAAGCTAATAAAAATTAAATAATAAAAGCCACTCACCTCACCAGGCTCCTGCAGCGCTGCCAACTCCCGACCGATCTCCTCAGCGACGCAGGGGGACTGAGTGCAGCCGCGCGTCACTTCCCCTGCGCCGCTGACCTGTATGTACGGCGCACACCGGCGCCGGAAATACAGGGGGAGAAGGGAGGAGGTAGCGATCCATACTGCCTCATCCCTGCACAGTGAGACTCCGGGTGGGTGAAGCGGACGCTGCGGCCGCTTCTACCGCCTGTGAGAACGGACCGGCGGCGCCTGAGTAGCGCGGCCATTTAAAGAACCCCCGCTGCCTGCTGGCGTTGGGAGGAATGCCAGCTCTCCCGGGAGGGCGGGGGAGGGGGGACCCCAAATAGCGGGACCCCCCCCCCGCCAAAAACGGGAGAGTTGGCATCTATAGTGTTAACCGTTGCCATGCTGGAGAGTACAGAGAGTAGATGCACAGCAGTCACCAAGGTTAAATGGCAGGTTGAAGACAGAGCAGAGGCAAGATACCGCGCTGATCGGGACACAGATATACAGTGTTCTATGATCATCATGTGGAAGCGACATAACACAGAAAAAAAGAAACAATAACATTGAGCCTGGCTACTTGCAATCAACCAGGGCAAAAGTAACCATGTAACAAGAGACTTCAGTATACTGCAACACCTCCACATTTCATTATACTGCAATACCTCTGCACTTCAGTATACTGCAACACCTCCGCACTTTAATATACTGCGACACCTCCGCACTTCAATATACTGCCACACCTCCGAACTACAGTATAATGCAACTCCTCCACACTTCAGTATACTGCAACACCTCCTCACTTCAGTATACTGCAACACCTCCACACTTCAGTATACTGCAACACCTCCTCACTTCAGTATACTGCAAAACCTCCGCACTTCAGTATACTGCCACACCTCCGCACTTCAGTATACTGCAACACCTCCGCACTTTAATATACTGCGACACCTCCGCACTTCAATATACTGCCACACCTCCGCACTTCAGTATATTGCAACTCCTCCATACTACAGTATACTGCAACAACTCCGCACTTCAGTATACTGCAAAACCTCCGCACTTCAGTATACTGCCACACCTCCGCACTTCAGTATACTGCAACACCTCCGCACTTTAATATACTGCGACACCTCCGCACTTCAATATACTGCCACACCTCCGCACTTCAGTATATTGCAACTCCTCCACACTTCAGTATACTGCAACACCTCCTCACTTCAGTATACTGCAACACCTCCTCACTTCAGTATACTGCAACACCTCCTCACTTCAGTATACTGCAAAACCTCCGCACTTCAGTATATTGCAACACCTCCGCACTTCGGTATAGCGCAACACCTCCACACTTCAGTATACTACAACACCTCTGCACTTCAGTATACTGCAACACCACGGCACTTCAGTATACTGCAACACATCCACACTTCAGTATACTACAACACCTCCGCACTTCAGTATACTGCAACACCTCCGCACTTCAGTATGCAGCAACACTTCCGCACTTCAATATGCTGCGACACCTTCGCACTTCAGTAATCAGCAACACCTCCGCACTTCAATATACTTCAGTATACCACAACAACTTCTCACCTCAGTATACCGCAACCCCACCGCACGTCAGTATACTGCACCACGTCCTCACTTCAGGATACTGCCACACCTCCGCACGTCAGTATACTGCAACACCTCTACACTTCAGTATACTACAACATGTCCTCACTTCAGTATACTGCAACACCTCTGCACTTCAGTATACTGCAACACCTCCGCACTTCAGTATACCATAACATCTCCGCACTTCAGTTTACTGGAACACCTCTACACTTCAGTATACTACAACATGTCCTCACTTCAGTATACTGCAACACCTCAGCACTTCAGTATACTGCAACACCTCCACACTTCAGTATACTGCAACACCTCCGCACTTCAGTATACCATAACATCTCCGCACTTCAGTTTACTGGAACGCGTCTGCACTTCAATATCCTGGAACACCTCCATACTTTATTATACCTCAACACCTTCGAACTTCAGTATACTGCAACACCTCCGCACTTCAGTATACTGCAACACCTCTACACTTCAGTATACTACAACATGTCCTCACTTCAGTATGCTGCAACACCTCCTCACTTCAGTATACTGCAACACCTCCGCACTTCAGTATACTGCAACACCTCCGCACTTCAGTATACTGCAACACCTCCGCACTTCAGTATACTGCAACACCTCCGCACTTCAGTATACTGCAACACCTCCGCACTTCAGTATACCATAACATCTCCGCACTTCAGTTTACTGGAACGCGTCCGCACTTCAATATCCTGGAACACCTCCATACTTTATTATACCTCAACACCTTCGAACTTCAGTATGCTGCAACACCTCCGCACTTCAGTATAATGCAACACCTCCGCAATTCAGCATACTGCAACCAGTACTTACTTCAGTATACAGCAACACCTCCGCACTTCAGTATACTGCAACACCTCCGCCTTTCAGTATACTGCAACACCTCTGCAATTCAGTATACTGCAACCCGTCCTCACTTCAGTATACTGCAACACCTCTGCACTTCAGTATACTGCACCACCTCTGCACTTCAGTATACTGCAACACCTCCGCATTTCAGTATACTGCAACACCTCTGCAATTCAGTATACTGCAACCCGTCCTCACTTCAGTATACTGCAACACCTCCGCACTTCAGCATACTGCAACACATCCACACTTCAGTATGCTGCAACACCTCCGCACTTCAGTATGCTGCAACACATCCGCACTTCAGTATACTGCAACACATACACACTTCAGTATACTGCAACACCTCCGCACTTCAGTATACTGCAACACCTCTGCACTTCAGTATACTGAAACATCTCCGCACTTGAGTATACTGCAACCCCTCTGCGCTTCAGTATACTGCAACACCTCCGCACTTCAGTATACTGCAACACCTCTGCACTTCAGTATCCTGCAACACCTCTGCACTTCAGTATCCTGCAACACCTCTGCACTTCAGTATACTGCAACACCTCCGCACTTCAGTATACTGCAACACCTCCGCACTTCAGTATACTGCAACACCTCCGCACTTCAGTATACTGCAACCCCTCTGCGCTTCAGTATACTGCAACACCTCCGCACTTCAGTATACTGCAACACCTCTGCACTTCAGTATACTGCAACACCTCCGCATTTCAGTATACTGCAACATGTCCACGCTTCAGTATACTGCAACACCACCTACTTTGGCTTGTCCTATGATTAAGGGTGCCGCTAACCCAAAATGCAGCAGTCTTTTATTACTGACCTAATGTAAAGAAATAATAAAATGTCCATCTCCTTACTTCTATTGTTGCTGTCTCTCCATTGTTTTGCAATCGTAACATATTGCAACACCACCTACTTTGGCTTATCTCTTGCCTCACATACAATGATCTCCTTGTAATCTGGTAGTTTCCCCAGTACAGACCTTGGTGCTCCTCCAGGTGGCAGAGGACTGCTGGGAGTATGGTGTGTTCTACTGCAAACAATAAGGTCAAAGTCTCTTTGCCAAAGGTCATCACCCTCCACCTGTTCAGGAAGACCCACTAAGCTATGTTGTTTTGTCCGAGCTTATATTCAAAGACGTCATCTTGGGTCTGTCTACGAGTGTCTCTTAGCCCAGGCGTCACCCTGTCCTCTAAGTCCCTTGCTCTATCCTTATTTGCAGAGGGGCATTCCGCAAGCTTTTCTATGGCATGGAGAAGAAACACAGCTTCTTCTTTTAAAGCTGATTACTCAGTGAGGACAGCGAAGACTTCCATTTATTAACTGCCTGGAGGACATCTCCTAGGATTGGCTCAGGATGTGCTGCAAAGGCATCTGCACCCCTCCTGCTCGTTTTGGCCCCAGCTGCCTTATTGTGTATGATAGCTCCACCGCATTACCGCATTTCTGCCCTAGCTGCAGTGGAGCCACGTCTGGAAGTGCCTGGGGATGATGCATGGGCATGGACTGGGCTAGCGTAGAGATGAAGTCAGTGTCCCAGTACCCAGTTGCACTTTGTCTTCCGGTTCTTCTGGAAGTCTGGGCGCCATCTTGGATGTCAGAAACTGCTGGCCTCACGCTCTTTGTTGCAGTGCATCATTGCTGCTGCTGCAATGTGAATGTTGGAAGGCTCCAGACACCTTCCGACACTGATTCCGAGGCTCACAGGTACCCTCCCAACCCCTCACCCCAGAAGGGATGGTGAATCCTCCTGCAGCCAAAAAGCTGTGGGAGGTTCTTTAAAATAAGCGGCTCCAGAGCAGTGTAATAGGACGTTGCTCCAGCGCCCCTCCAGGGGGTGGCCTCCTCAGCTGCTAAACGTCCAGCAGGGCAGAGCACATGGCCTTTTCAGGACGTGCATGCCGCCTGAGAGGACATCAGCATCCCTGTCAGGGTAACGGTAGGTACTTGTAACTTACCCGCTCCCCATCCTGTGTCCGATCCCTGGACCCACGGCTTCCTCAGGCTCCTGGATCTCTTCTTTTTGTGGCAGTGGAGTTTTCCCGTACAGCTATCTCTCGCTGCAGTAGGAAGGACGGAGTCAGGAGACAGCCTGCAGGAGTTGCCTCTTCTCCAGCCTGTTTCCTGCCCCCTGGGGATTTTCTTCTGCCCCTTAAGGCATGTCTTCTGCCCCCTCCATGCTGCAGGAGGCAAGAGACAGGCTGCAGTGTGCAGGAGTTTCCCCCTTGTCTACTGCCCCTTATTCCCTGTCTTCTGTCCCCAGCCGTCTGTCTCGCTGTCCCAAGTTCCCCGTTGCACCCGGAGCGAGCAGCGCCATGGTCCGCATGTGGGGCCCCGGGTGCGCTCGCTCCCTCAGATGCACCTACTCACCCGACCGCGCTCCTGCTTCCCCGCACCTGTCTGGCTGGCCAGTGCACGCCCCCTATATAATGCCCCACCTCCATAGTGCCTTACCCTATGCAAGGAAGCCCTTTCTGTGTTCTGGTTGCTGTTTCCGTGTACCAGTCCCTGCGGCTTACATTCTTCGACCACGATCCTTCGCTGCCTGCCCTGAACTAGTGGCCCATCCCTGACTATGAGTTTGCCTGCCGATCTACGTTGCACCTCGGCAAGCAAGTCGCATCAGGGGTAGCAACCTGGTAGAATCCCGCCGCGGAAAGTCCATCCCGCCCTGCAGCGGGCTCTGGTGAAAACCGGAACCCACTTAGACCCCGCTAGCGTTACTAGCCTTGTTCTGACTTACCGTGTACCGTACCATTAGCTTCCGTTCCTCGACCACGCATCTTGCCGCCTGCCCTGACCTACTGCCTGTCCACGACCACGAACCTGTGCCGCCTGTCCTGACCTTCTGCCTGTCCCCGACTACGAGCCTGCCTGACGACTCTGCACCACGCTATATCTTGGCTGCCACCGCAAGCAAGTCACGTCAGGGGTAACGACCTGGTAGACTCCCGCCGCAGCAAGTCCATCCCGCTTTGCGGCGGGCTCTGGTGAAAACCGGGACCTACTTAGATTCCGTTCCCTGGCGTGGCTTAGCTATCATCGCTTGCGGTGGTCCAGTGGATCCACTTCTACGTCCAGGTACGTGACAGTGGTGCTGTATGGGGTGCCTCAAGAGCCAGGGGCAGAGGAGAGATTTCCCCACTTTTCTGTAAATAGAAACCTGCTGTATCAGGTTACCAAAATCCGCGAGGAAGTGGTGGAACAGCTCCTAGTTCCCAAACCATATCGACGTCTGGTAATGGATCTGGCACATAGTCATGTGTTGGGGGGACACTTGGGAGCAGATAAGACCGTAGAAAGAATTCTACCCAGATTTTACTGGCCAGGGTGCTACCGGGAAATTGCCAGTCCTGTCCCCAGTGCCAAGTAACCTCCCCTGTTGCCAGCTTCCGCAGCCCCCTTATACCATTGTCTATTATTGAAACTCCTTTTGAGAGGATAGCCATGGATTTGGTGGGGCCCCTGGTAAAGTCGGCTAGGGGACACCAGTATATTCTGGTCATCATGGACTATGCCACCAGGTACCCAAAAGCTGTGCCCCTATGAAATGCTTCCTCAAAGGTCATTGCTATGGAGTTGTAGCACATATTCTCCAGAACGTGGCTGCCGAAAGAGATCCTGACGGAGCAAGGGACCCCATTTATGTCGAGAGTAATGCAGGATCTTTGTAAGGTTCTGAAGATGACCCAACTACGCACCTCTGTGTATCACCCCCAGACAGATGGTCTGGTGGAGCGCTTCAACAAGACTTTGAAGGTCATGTTGAAGAAAGTGGTGGAGAAGGATGGCCGGGATTGGGACTACCTATTGCCGTATCTATTGTTCTCTATCAGAGAGGTTCCCCAAGCCTCCACAGGGTTCTCCCCTTTTGAATTGCTTTATATCAGGCATCCCAGGGGTCTATTAGATATCGCCAAGGAGACCGAAGTCACGCCCCATAAAAGCATCATTGAGCATGTGGCCCAGTTGCAGGAGTGGATCGTCCAGGTACTCCCTATTGTCAAAGAGCATCTCTTACAGGTACAAGAGGCGCAAGCGAGAGCTACAACAGGTCCGCCCGAGTGAGGCAGTTTAGTCCAGGGGACCGGGTCCTGGTCTTAGTACCAACAGTGGAGAGCAAGTTCCTGGCAAAATGGCAAGGCCCCTACGAGATAGTTCAGAAGGTGTGGGAGGTCAACTATCGGGTCCATCAGCCCGGTAGAAGGAAGCCCTATCAAATCTACCATATTAACTTGCTAAAGCCATGGAAAGATAGGGACCCCACGGAGGCCTCATGCTTGTGGTCCCAACCAGAGACTAATATAGAGGCGGTGAAGATCGCAGAGACCCTGTCTCCTTCTCAGACCCAACAGTGCAGGCAGCTGTTGCAACAGAATAGAGACTTATTCACAGAGGCACCAGGGCTAACACATGTGGTGGAACATGAGATTGTTACCGAGCCTCATGTGAGAGTAAGTTTAAAACCCTATAGAATTCCCAAGGCCCGAAGAAAACTTGTGGCAAAGGAAGTGCAGAGGATGTTAAAATTAGGGGTGATAGAGGAATCGAAAAGCGGATGGTCCAGCCCCATCGTGCTAGTCCCTAAACCCAATGGTGAGTGGCGGTTCTGTAATGATTACCGCAAGCTTAATGAGGTGTCCAAGGTGGATGCATACCCCATGCCCTGGGTGGACGAGGTTATTGAGAGGCTAGGGCCAGCCCGGTATATCACCACACTCAACCTCTCCAAGGGGTATTGGCAGATCCCCTTAGCCAAGGAAGCCCGGGAAAAGACGGCATTTTCCACACCAGAAGGGTCCTTCCAATACGTAAGAATGCCGTTTGGGTTGCAAGGGGTCCCTGCCACCTTCCAGAGGGCTATGGACAGGATCTTAGGTCCCCACAGGGCATATGCGTCAGCTTACCTGGATGATATCGTGATTTTCAGTCGCGATTGGGAAAGTCACCTTGGGAAGGTCCAAGCTGTCCTGGATGCGCTAAGGAAAGGGGGTTTTACCATCAATCCCAGTAAGTGCGCCATAGGGATGGAGAAGGCCCGATATTTGGGATATATCATGGGAAAAGGGGTGATAAAACCCCAGGTAACTAAAATAGAAGCCATCCAGAACTGGCCCTGTCCTCTTACCAAGAAACAAGTGAGAGCGTTTCTGGGAATAGTGGGATATTATCGGCGGTTTATCCACAAGTTTGCTGAGATGGTGGTACCCCTGATGGACCTGACAAAGGGAGCTAAGTCCACCTTGGTCAAATGGTCCCCAGAGGCTGAGGAGGCCTTCCAAAACCTGAAGGCAGCTCTATGTAGACAGCCGGTACTAGTGGCCCCAGATTTCTCGAGAGAATTTGTGGTACAAATGGATGCCTCAGAGGTCAGCCTAGGAGCAGTAATGTCCCAGGTTGTCAATGGGGACGAGCATCCCATGAGTTTTCTGAGCAGGAAGCTGACCCCGGCAGAGCATAATTACGCCATTATTGAGAGGGAATGCTTGGCCATTAAATTGGCGCTCGATTCTCTCCAGTATTACCTCCTGGGTCGAAAATTTAGGCTGGTGACTGATCATGCCCCTTTGAAGTGGTTACGGGAAAAAAAGGGCAACAATGCCAGGGTCACCCGATGGTTCCTGGCCCTGCAAGATTTAAATTTTTCGGTGGAGCACAGGCCAGGCAAGCTGCAAGGGAATGCAGATGCCCTGTCTAGGGTACATAGTTTTATGGCTAAAGGTGCTGAGTCCCCCGCCATTGGGCAAAGGGGGAGGGTATGTAGGAAGGCACAAGGTGCGATTGTTGACGGACGACATGTGTCACCGATCTGCCTGAGGTCGGTGAAATAAAGCCCAGTTATTCTGGTGTCAGCGGCAATAGGCCACTGACACGTTTGTAGTTTGTAGTATGGCAGTAATGCCGTGATCCGGGTCGGGCTTTATTGGAGCAGTCTGAAGAGTTGGGTGGGATGGACTGCTCCCACATTCCGGTCCAGGGCTTACCAGCCCTATATAAGGCCAGCAGGCTCAGGTGAGAGGGGGTGTGGTTCCCTACCTTCTCAAACTGCTCAGAGGCGCGAGTGTTTGCATGAGAGCCAGAGCTGGACTTTGCACTCCAGAGAGTGAGAGAGACTGAGACCTGCATGCGGTCTTCCTTGCCCTGGGACCCAGAGTACGGTACTGTACTTATACCCGTGACGGTGTTTTCCGGATATCTTTTGTTTGGCTGAAGCAAGCCTACCATTTATTTGCATGTTCTGTGGATTGCACCAATAAACCTTGCCGTGTTTCACACCAAAGGACTGCTTCCGTCTGAGCTAATCCCTACAATCCCTAGATGTAAAGGTGCTGGAATCACTTAAACGTTTGCAGAGCCTGTGTACACTGGTGTCTACCACTATATGGTCACTGTATGGAGGTAATATACAGTCTGCAGAGGCTGTGTACACTGGTGTCTCCCACTATATGGTCACTGTATGGAGGTAATATACAGTCTGCAGAGTCTGTGTACACTGGTGTCTACCACTATATGGTCACTGTATGGGTGTAATATACAATCTGCAGAGCTTGTGTACACTGGTGTCTACTTCTATATGGTCACTGTATGGAGGTAATATACAGTCTGCAGAGCCTGTGTACACTGGTGTCTACCACTATATGGTCACTGTATTGAGGTAATATACAGTCTGCAGAGCCTGTGTACACTGGTGTCTACTTCTATATGGTCACTGTATGGTGTAATATACAGTCTGCAGAGCCTGTGTACACTGGTGTCTACCTCTATATGGTCACTGTATGGATGTAATATAAGTCTGCAGAGGCT
>JAODAL010074821.1:0-14230 GCA_025379985.1 Phyllomedusa bahiana
TGGTAACGCATCCCGGGGCAGCAAATTAAGTAATCCTTTTTTCCAAAACCCTGCAGCACAGGGGGAGGCTTGCTGCGGGGGGGTTCCTACAGGCATACCCTGACGTGACTTGCCTGCGGTGACGGCCGAGGTGCAATGAGGTACCGAGTCGAGACATGAAAACCATAGTGGTGGACAGGCAGGTCGGGGCAGTCAGTCAAGGTTCAGTGTTGAGAAACGTAGGCAGAGGTCGGAAACACGGCAAGAAGAGAATACACATGAACACATTCTCTAAGGCTCCAGGGCAACAAAGATCCAGCAGGGAAGTGACGTGGACAAAATCAATATATAGGGTCAGCGCCCAGCAATTATCCAATTACCGGCACTCTGGCCCTTTAAATTTACAGGAACGAGCGCGCGCACCCTAGGGCCGGCAGAGGGAGAAGACAGGACAGGAGCGTGGTCGGGTAAGTTAATAGAGCGAGTGCGCCTGCATCCTGTCAGTGGCGCTACCTGAACCCGGCAGGGACCCCAAGAGGAGGGCACGGGTGCGCCCGTGGCCCATGGGCCAGACCACGGTGCCACTTGTGACACCCTATAGACCAGCAACAAATATTTTCTTTCCTGAAAATTTCTTTAAAGGGGATGTATCGCTTCCTTAGTTCGGCTGATTCACACTGCTCTCAGCTTCTCAACTCTGGACATGCAGGGGGGTTTCTTCTCCTCCCAGCTGGGTGACATCGTCCCCCCTTCACTGTGCATGCTGGCTCCCGAGACTCCTCCCCTCACCCTCTCTGAGTCCACATGTCACTGTGTCTCTCCCAGCAGTCTTATTTTGTAAGAGCTGTATTGATACCACAGGCTGCATTCAATCTAGACTGAGCACTGATCTCTCCTCTCACAGCTGGGGGATGCTCTATGAATGGCAAAAGATCTCCATCTATGCGGGGAGAGTTAGGCACTGGCACAAAAACTGTTATGTTTTTCTCATTGTAGAATCTGTTGCAGTCTGTTTCTGCTGGGTGTGGAGAGAGAAAATGCTAAAGGCCCCTAACTCTGAGTCAGGCAGGGATCGACACAAATTGTGCTATTTCCTGGATTGTGTAAGCCCTTCAGTGTAATTCTGTTTCTTCTGCCTGTATAAAGTGAAAATGTGACGGTCCCTTACTCTGAGTGAGAGACACAGCTCATGAATTCGACAGGGGGCTGTACAGAATGTAAATAAGCTCTCAGCTAGTGAAATGCAAGGAGGAGGGATCTGGAGGGATTCGACCAGGACTGGATATCAGTGTAAACAAAAACACAAGATAAGGAATACTGTGAATACAAGACAGCTTTGCTTATGACATCCAATTGCAAAGTTGCTTGTTTTCACTGCCCCCTTATTCTGAAGACCATTTAATGAAATGATAAAACCCCTTTAAGAACCCGTTCGTGTTATCCACAAACATCACTGAAAAAAATTAAAAAAACAAACAATTGAGAAATTTTTTGGGTGGTTTGTTTTCACAGTGTTCATCGTGTGAAATAAATGATGCGGAAACTTTATGCTGTGGGTCAGTTCAATTCAAACGACACTGACTGTGGCATCTAAATAGTTTGCATAATGTCACAGAATGTACTGTGCAGGGCAGATTCGGCTTCAGATGAGGCACAGAATAGAGTGCTTGCACAGGAATTTAGCTTATACTGCTTCAGAAAAGACGGCATGTCTCCAAAGCTCCAGAGTGAGAACCACATTATTACCCCACCAGTCCCGTCAAAACAGATACAGAAGTCACACTTCATGATAACAACCTTCTAAAAAGTTTAATCCTTCTAAAAAGTTTAATCTCCAACAGCTACGGATCTCACTACTGAACTCTCAAGGGAGACACAAAACTAAAGTGACTGTACTGTGATGTGACCACCCTGCAGTGGTAGATACTGTTTTACTGGGCAAAGCAATTCTGCTCTTCAGCCACTGCCTTTTCCCTCATACACTGTACAATCTGTGATATTAGGTATGGAAATCACAGTAGCACAGACTGTTCTGCTTCAGAGAAGATGCCAGAATTGGAGGTGCATGGGGTGCACTTAATTGTGTGCTGCTGAGCTCTTATCCCTCCATATACCCGGCAGAGACACACAGAGGGGTATTGTGTTAACAACATATGTACACCAGTTCATTATGTTACAGTGTGCTCAGGATACAATATGTTCACCATACAGTTGTCTTTCCTGGATTTGTATCTTGAAATCACACTCATCAAACAGTGTCATAGATGCTGCTGATCTGTGGCACATCTGATTGACTGGAGGACCCAACCATTTATATGACAAAAATTGTTCATTTTTTATGTTCTGTATGATTATATAAGGTGTTTTATGATGGCACAATTCCTTTATTGTGCATGTGTTCATAAATATCTGGGCGACATAGAAGAAAATTTAGTGTAAAATTTACAAAATGGCCCATAGAAAACTTTTGAAAGTCACAATGCTGCAATAAGTGACTTTTGGTTTGTTCAAATATATTTTGGTCTTGATTTATTAAACTATAAAGTTTCAAATTTGAGTTGATCCTTGTTTTATTTCTATATAATAAGAAGCTTCATTCTGCTGAATACCATAAGCTTTCGTAAGACATGCTTGAAAATTATTAGATTTACAGAAGCTAAAATATTTTGTAAACTATTTAAATAAATATCATTAATTACTCACCAACACAAACTTTTAAGTGTCATCTCTAGATATTACATAATATCAGGTATGATTGCTTCAACTAACGTCTGTCATTATCCTAATGATCTTTGCCTAATGGTTAATTAGCAATTATTTTTGCATTTTATTAATTGTATGCTGGTCATGCACTGTGTGTTTTAAGAGTACACTAGGCATACAAATGTTCCTAAAATTAAAGTAAATGCTATTAATTATCATTCTTGGGTGAGTAATTGAGGTTCACTCTGATAAATTGTAAAAGTCACCTGAATATAAAAAAAAACCAACTTGTAAATTTGAACATAAATGCAAGAGAGTATGCAATTTATTAAAAGAGATAAAATAAATATTTTCAAGAAGGTACCTAATGTTGGTTATAAATGAGGTCTGCATTGTTAATGTTAATAATTGGTACTCAAGGCTCTTTTAAAAAACATTGTTTTTCTCTACAAAATACTTGCCATTGCTCTTTTGGGAAACCCATATCAGATTTCTTATACCAGATTATCTTATAAAATCATATGCTTTGTATAACTGGCTTGCTGTTTTTGGAGGGATCATCCTCTTTAAAGACAAGGTAATTCTCAAATGTCCAGCTCTAAGTTAACATAGCTCTTTGGAAAGTCCACTATCTATATTGATATATTTTTCTTGTAACGGATTTTCAGTGTCATAAGGTCTTCGAAAGAACTCACCTATTTTGGTTTTTTTTATGAATTTTTGCTGACCATATCAAAGAGGTTTATATTTTGTAATCTGTTATAGTAGTCTATTTTGGACTTGTGTAATGTTTTGGGTCCTATTTGAAGTGTGGTTCATAGAATTTTCATATAGTAGCCTCTTATTCTTCTATATTTGTTTGAGTTATCAAATAGAATGGGGTTTTCAAGGGCCAAGTTCTGTATCAGTATATTCTTCGCAAGATAACACTGACTACAGTACAATGAAAAAGAAATCTAGTAATGCAGACTTGTGAAATTTCCAACTGAGTTTATAACCAGTACAAAATCAGGAGTTGAGATTAAGGTTGGTAATGACCACAGGTGGGACATCGACATTTTAGTAATCTAAAAACAGTCAAATAAAATTTTATGGGATACAGCAAAAACAGGATCAAAACAAACTCGTGTCACAGTTTAATATTCCAGAAGAATTTAAGAAATTATGAGACAAAGTATAGTTATAATAATAATGTACTAGAAGGTCATAAAAATTGCTTCTGAACTATAATTGACTGAGTGGGCATCTGGCATTGTGCATACACTATTCAGCATCCTAGTCTACCCTGGTCTCTTAGAATAAATCCCTAAACATATGTGGCACTCAAAAATAGCAATTTACAGACATTAAAAACCATGATCAGTCCATTGTGTCACAGTGTTCATCATAGAATCTTTAAAATCTCACAGAAATTGTTCCCTTGATTGATAGAAACCTGCATAGTTTTTGAACAGTAGTTCTGTCTACAGCATGACCACCTCTATTATACTGTAGGTGAATGCATATTCCAGAAGAGTAGATGATGCCGATAAAATAACATATATAGAGGTATAGATTCATTCTGAAACATGTTTTCAGGTACTGTAGTCTACTTTGGAGCACTGTATTAGTAGAGAATCAAAAGTCAGATTTCAAGGATATCACATAAATGTCTGATAGGCGAGAATACCACCTCAACATGGGAATTGCCAGAAAATTTAGTGTAGGGAATCTTTAGACAATGAGGACCAATGATGTGGGTTGTGAGGCTGCAATTTTTTGGCCAAAAAGGGGTATTTTGTGTTGGGCACTTGAAATATACTGGGCAAACCACTCAATCAAATAGTATGGGTGTCATAAAATGGTTGTAAGTCAGCATGGTGCACCGCAAGTAACTGGATAACTGGCACCCTATTTAAGCCTCATCTACCTACAATTGCAATACTAACACTACTACACATAGTCGGTGTGAGTGGTTGTTCATCAGTATTTTTGCATGTAAGCAATCTCCCCTATATGCAGGGCTGTGGAGTCGGCAAGCCAAAGCTCCGACTCCTCAGTTTCCCAAACCTCCGACTCCCAACTCCGACTCCTATCTCCCCCCTACATGGTGCATTTTTAAGTAATATCTTTACTGTAGTAAAATGGTAACTTCAGGATTTTTATCACCCTTATGATACAATAATCAAGCTATTTAAGTAGAACATACACTGACAAGCAAAATGATAACAATGTTTAGAACTTTCGACTTTCAGGCTCCACATCTCCTTACCATCCACTACAGCTTAGTACATGAGACTACAATCATCTTACCTATCTTATTCATAAATTTGACTTGCAAGTATTTAACATCTGCTTAGTTCTGCAGGTTCTTGTCATGTAACTGCAGTGTTACTGTTTTGCTCCTAAAAATAAAAATGTTAATTCTTATTATTTTCTTAGTATTTGGTAAATCCACCATTTGGCTTTCAACATTTTCTGAATCATTATGGGCTTTGGATCAGATTCAAGCATGCTTTGACCAAAATCTGATCCCAGGTCTCTTCTACACGTTCTCAGTGTTAGTGCAGACTGGGCTTGGATACAAATACAGCTTTTTCTTCATCTCTACCCACAAGTGCTGGATTGGGTTGAGGTTTGGGGACTGTGGAGGCCAATACAGCAACCCTACTTCATTATCACTGAACCATTCCTTCTCCAAACTTAATGTATGCTTCAGGTTGTTATCCTGCTGGAACACTATGTCGTCCTTTTCATACCCATAATACTTGAGTAAATGAAGTAACTCATCTCGTAGGACACTCACTTATAGCTCAGCATTGAGATCAACATCGATCCTGGTTAAGTATCCAGCATCTTTGGCTGTAAAACTGCTCTATATCATCAATGCTTCTTATAACGAGATTGAAGACGAGGCTTCTTCACCTTTTACGGGTTACCACTCCAGACCTGTATATTGCGTGTTGCTCGGTGCTTGCATGGACATCTGTGATCTCACTTTTACGGAGCATACGAGCCGCCTCCACTGCCGTGTCTGTCGCGTCAGAACTGATCGACCTTGTGATGAAAGATTTGTTGGCTCTGATATTTCCCCTGGACGTCACCTGTTGGCTTTGAAATGGATGGACTTCATTTCATATTCTTTTAGCTATCATGGCCTCACATGATGCAGTTAGGTAATTTTCTGCGCTGAGAGATGCTATCGATGAGCTGGATAATGTTGTTTCTCTTTTCTTGCGAAATCTTCTGCATGGCTGCTCGAATCAGTGAGCTTTCACTTGGGAATCAGGCTTATGCACTGAGCTATTAGGGAATGTGAGAACATGTTATAATTTGTAGTATCAAGAAGAAAAAGATTGTCCCACTACCAGGAGCAAAACAGTAACAATGCAAGAATCTGCAGAACTAAGCATATGCTAAATAGTTGCAGGTCAAAGTTATGTATGAGATAGCCAAGATGATTGTTTATAAAATGATGGTAGCCTCACTTTCACAGTTGTAGTGGATGGTGAGATATGGAGCCTGAAAGTCACAAGTGCAAAACATTGTTACCCTTTTGCTTGTCTGTGTAAAATATATTAATTGGATATGACTTTAGAACACAAAAAAAAATTGTAAATATGCAAAATGCTGCCGACAGTGGGAAAAAAACTGTTTTAAACAAAAACATCCTGAATAACATTTGTGGAGTCTATTAATTTGTTCTGAGAAATAGTAACACCTCCATCAGATCCTCCCTTGTAGACAACTTCACATCTTATCTCATTATTTCCAGGCTAGAGAATGGCCTCTCTACACTAACTTAGGGGCAAAGCAGTGACCACAGGGGCAACATCTCTAACAATGTTAGAGTATAAAGGAATAGCCTCAGGCACAGTCACTTTTGATGATTGGTTGTTCTCTTCTAATTCTTTGAAAGCATTTGATAAATGTTGCTGTAATTTGGTCAATCTGTTTTCTTTGGGAGCAGAATCTTTTCCCCTGTGGCAGCGCTTTGCCTGCTCCATGTCATCAATTACACTCCTCATCTGATGAGGCTGAAGATATGGGGCAGTAGCACTGGCAAGACCCAATTCATCTTGCTCTTGGCACTGCATCGAACTAACTGTACCAACTAATTTATATTTTTTAAGTCGGAGTCGGTCCATTTTATAACGATTCCGACTCCTGCACAATAGGCACCGACTCCAATTCCACAGCCCTTCCTGTAACTGCATACTGGTGTGAACTGGTTTTTATCCAATGTACTAAGCAATCCACCCTCCCCCTTCCCCCTCCCCCCAGCAGATAGGCTTGTGAGCAATTGTTCATCAGTATTCTGCATCTTTGTGACTTCTCCCATGGAGAAGCTTTTATTGCCGTATATTGGGAATGTTTCTTTGTCCTGCCATTGTGCTACAAGTATAATGGTGTTTCTGTGATTTTAAGTAAATTATATCCCATTTTTTCTATATTTTTTGTTAATTGCTACCACTAGAGATGAGCGAATTTCTCAAAAATTCGATTCAGCCGCTTCACCGAATTTTCCCCAAAAATGTTTTTGTTCCAAATTTATTTAATCAATTGAATTAATTTAAAAATCAGCTATTTCCTGGCTGCAGAGAGCCTGCATGGTGTTGTAGAGCACTGTGCCATGCAGAAATAGTTAGTGGTTTGGTATTGAAACAATGCTGTGATTTAATATGTCACACACTGTGGGCGACATGTATGAATGGGGCTGCGCCAAATATCTGGCATCTTTTCAGTCGATATCAGGTGCAGCCCTATTCATACATGTTTAAATGCCCTACATGCCATTATCAGGCGCATTACAAAGGGCTTGTGGAAGATATGGTGCTTAAAAAAGATTTTTATTCCAATAAAAACAATGTCAATAAAAGAGCATAAATCTTTCACACCAATTTTGGCAAAAAAATACTCAACGTGTTTCTTGCCTGCACCGGAGCTACATCAGGAGATGTGTTATAAGAAAAAATGGGACAGACTGTATATATAAAATTGAGGCTAAGCTCTTATTGGTTAATTTGTTCCTCCAATCGCTACTCGATGTTCAAATTACAATCTGTCCAAAACGATTAAACGAACAAGTAGAACTTATTTATTGATCTTAAATAAAGTACTTTTCAGTTTTCACATAATGACTGAGTAATAAATAGAAGTAATAAATAGAAGAAAAAAACAATAGAATAATAAGATCCTCTTAATTAATCTAAGATCATAAAACAAGGGAGAAGAATTGCCCTTTAGTTTTCCGTAAACATAGGGCTAATATACATAGAACTCTAAGAGAGAACATCACTCGTTTCCCCACTGGAGGAAACAGCCGCGCCCCCCTCCACTTGATCCAATCATAGAAAGAGCTTCTCTCTTCATAGAACATAATGGAGACAGTCATTCGGATCCTGATTGGCTCTCACAGATGCCATAGGTTAAAATGTAGTTTTTGTCACTCCCTCTAGGACTGGTTGATACAAATTTACCTCACTTTCTATACACCAATCAGATACAAGATTCTGTCTCCATAGAAAAAAATGGTGCAAGTAGCTCTACTCCTGATTGGTGGAACGTATACCATTGCATAGTATGAGTCCTTAGTAGCTTATTCTCTTATTGGCTGGAAAGGTCCAGCCTCTGTATTTCTGTCCAATCAACGTATAGCTTTATCCTAAGCTGTGTTTTTTTAGTTATACCGCCTTGTTTCTGATTGGTTGTACAGACTCCCATAGAGAATAATCGCTCCATGTCGCTCGAGTAGCTATTGGGGGAACAAATTGACCAATAAGATCTTAGCCTCAATTTTAAATATACAGTCTTTCCTGGTCTCCAGATGTAGCGCCGATGCAGGCGAGAAACGCGTTGAGTATTTTTTTTGCCAAAATAGATGATTTATGCTCTTTTATTTACATTGTTTTTAGTGGAATAAAAACCTTTTTTAAGCACCATATCTTCCTCAGGCATTCTGTAATGCGCCTAAAAATGGCGTGCGGGGCATTATACATGTATGAACGGGGCTGCGGCTGATATCGGACTGAAAAGACGTTTTAGAAAAAAAGACGATTCTTTACCACAAATTGCGAGGAAATTCTGTTTCGTTTAGAATCAAATTTATCCTGAAATTCCAAAAAAATTCCACTTTGTCAGATTCGATTTGCTGGGCCCTAGCTACAACCTTAGAGACTTGTGGAAATAATGTACTCAACTGTTCTGTAGCTATTAATGCAATGCATGGCGAAAACTACACAGCTACTTATTTAAACAATTCACAACTGGTCGTTTTTCATGGTTACTCTCACTCATGGCACTGCCATAAGTGTATGGAAATGCCATAAATGGAAGTAAGTGAATGTTCACATGAAAATTTAGGGGACATGTATGAAAACTGTCTAGATCTAAGACTTTCTTTGTTGCCCATAGTAACCAATCAGAATTTCCCTTTCATTTCACATAATGCTCTGAAAAAATTAAAAGGGAGCTGTGATTGGTTGCTATGGACAACAAAGAAATTCTTAGACCTAGACAATTTTCATATATGCCACCCATAGTGTCCAAATCAGTGACAAAACCTTGTCTGAAAAGTGCCTCAAAAGTGTCTTTTCAGCCAAGTTTGTGACCAGGATTTGGACAAGGTTTTGGATGAGGGTTTCTTTCAGGAACACTCTTAAAAATAAATAGCCAGGACAAAACAGCTCTGAAAAATGGAACAGAATGGAAAAATGTGCCTAAAAATGTGCTAAAGTTTTGGACAAGGTTTTGAAGCTTTCCATTGATTCCTATAGGGATTTTCAAATGCTTCAAGAATTGACATGACACTTAGCGCTCAAAACAGCGTCCAAAGAAGCACCTAAAAATATGCGTAAAAACCTCATTGTGTATAAACTACAACACTATTTTACATAGGAATCAATGAAAATAAACTGGGACATTTTATAGACTTTTTCTGACACTGTTTTGGCCACGTCTTTGCTAGCAAAGGCTCTAGATCTTCAGGGACATGTGTGATCGAAGCTTTCACACATTTTCAGGCGTATAATGCGACTCACTGTGCCGACTCCGCTGTCGGACGCACCTAAGACGCTGTTAGGCGCAAGGTTCACCACTTTGTAATGCGCCTAACATGAAGTAGCGTTCTGTGGGCGTTCTGGGGCGGGACGCACCACATTCGATAACTCAGACGCATGTATGAATGCGGGTCAGCAAAGTGAGGTGCACTACAGCTCCGACAGGCAGACCTATTTCAATGTGGTCTGTCTGCCGGAGGCATCGAAGTTTGCCCCGCATTTATGAGCGCACTTTGACACCGACATACATCAGGCACAGTTTTCACTGTAAAAAATGTGAAAACAGGAGCTTCGACGCCCCGATCTTCATACATGTCCACCCTTGTTTCTAAGCTAAGAGATGTAGAACAGGATGAGGTAAGATTTTCATCTCTAATTTCAGCTGTGTGAAGGAGGAAAAGGGACTAGCAGGAGATTTGCTAGCTGCAAACAGTGAGAGGAGGAGGATTTATGATCCTCTATTTGACCCTGAGATTCTGCAGGTGACCGCAATGAAAAAAGGATACTATACATTTTTATATATGGCATGTTATTTCCTTCTGCACTTGCTTATTAATGTTAGAAATTGCCAGGCCTTTTCTTTTTAGAAAAGTTGTGAAAAGATGAGCAGCTGCTCATCTAATTAATCCTCTGCGCCTAATTAGGCCATTTAGTGAATCCACGACCCAGACCTTTATCAGATTTTGAATGGGGGCTTAATTAAGTCAAACCCGGCAGTTGCAAGAAACAAATGTTTATACATTGTAAATATGCTGTCTGCACACACGTTTTAATTTAAAATCTACTGACCACTTTTTTAGGGATACCAGTTACATGTTACAATAATAAATAGCTTTAACAACTACCACTAGGGGAATAATGTTTAATATATTTTTGACCAATAGAAGTCATATACAAATTCGAATTTCACATGCACAAATTGTTTTTGATGTTTTTTCTACACATACAATAGTCACCATTAACATGAATGGTAAATAAGGACTTTTGCAATCCTTAATTTCTGTGTAATTTTTGCTTGTAAGTAATGTTTATTGCACAAGTTGCATGAAGGTATTTTGCTTGCATAAATTGCATTTTATTTTTATATGGTATACTGTGTGCTTTATTAAAAAAAATTTAGATTTCAGCAGTCTTGTAGCTATTTGGGGTGTACACTATGGCTCCCATTTATCATGATGGCTGCTGCAGAAAAGTGTTGTAATATAAGTCAAAAAGTGTCACGCTTTTTATATGCTGAAAGCCGTACGGCAGAAATAAGCAGTAGCTCACCGACAGTAGTTTGTAAAAACCTTCATTGGACCAGCTGTGTAGCATACTTCACCCTCGCACGGTGTCCTGGACTTCAGTTCAGAAGCCGCGATGCAGACGAATATGAAATAAACGTTGATGGACCCAGCGATAAAGAGGGTAAAATGCTTGCTTTATTCCTTAGTCATCTGCAGCATATGGGGGTTGCAGGGGGGACCCCGAAACCAACGCGTTTCGGGCTTAGGTGTAGCCCTTGTGAACAAGGGCTACACCTAAGCCCGAAATGCGTTGGTTTCTGGGTCCCCCCTGCACCCCTCATATGCTGCATATGAATAAGGAATAAAGCAAGCATTTTACCATCTTTATCGCTGGGTCCATCAACGTTTATTTCATATTCGTCACGCTTTTTAGCAGAATATTTAGCAGTGTGTCGCAGACACATTTATGATGGACATTAGATACTTTTTGCGTCCCCCTCTGGCATGTGGCCAGGGCTTTAGAGGAAAGGGGACAAGGCCAAGATGCAACATGCCGTGTCAAAAACTGTGCCAAACATTTGCCAAAATTCTGGGTACGACAATTAGTAATTTGTCTAAAAAGTTAGGCAAGTCATGAAAAATCTGGGAACTTTTTAAACTGTGTAGGTTTATGTTGTATAACTTATAGACAGTAATAGTATTTTGTATTTTTTATCACATTTGTAGATGCTGCTCATATATCACATTGGCTCTGTTTAGCCATCTTCACATCAAAAGCTCTTTTTGATATGGACTTTTGTAGTGTACTGTATGAACTTTGTATATATTGACACATTATTTTACATAGATGTGCTCTTAACAGCACATCAAGGCAACTGCAATCACCAGGCTGTCTAGTTTCAGGAAAAGTAAAATGATTTGGGATACACTCACATTTAAGGTATCTAATGCTTGTATTTTTTTATTTATTTTATAATATAAAATACACATCCAATTTTAAAGTAGAAAGGTTACATACAATGTCTCATCACTTACTGACTTAGCCTTTATAGTGCAATATCCATCACATAAGACACATATACCTCATAATTTTGATATTGTTATTTCCATTCAGGAAATATATAAGACATATATTGCAAAGAATAAACTTGTTACATTGTATAATTACAAGTACAGAATAGTCAGCTTACTGTTGAATAGATGGTGATTGTGGTTGCACAAATACATTTGCAATAAAGGCAGGAAGATAGAAGCAAGATACAATTCCAACACTCCACAGTAGACAATAAAAAGCCCCAAATTTATTTGTAATCCCTAAAAATCTGTAGATGTATGGGAGAGAGTACAGACAGAGCAGCCTATGCATTTTGAACCCCAACTGGGATCGTACTCATGGCACAATTAAGAACCCTGTAAGGATTTGAAATGCATAGGGAGCTCTGTCTGTACTCTGATCCATACATCTAAAGATTTTAATGGATTACATATAAATTTGTTTTTTTTATTGTCTATTGTTGGAGGACTGGAATTGGTTCTCGTTTTCACATTGTATAATACCAGAGGTCAATAACAAATTAGGGGCCATTAAGAAATTACAACAGAAATAAATTTATAACCTCAAACAGAAAAACCTCTCCCCAGCAGAATGCAAACATATTAGAGTCAACCTCTAAGTTATTTTGACTATATTGTAGGCACTATCCTTTCAGTGGAACTTAAAAAAACTCTAAAAATAAAAAGAAGCAAGAAGACGTTCCATACCTAGGATGTATGTTCCTCCCTTCTCCGTATCACTAAAACATTTTAGCAAATCATGTTTCTATGACTGCTTTAAATTTTCCCCAAAAAACCCCTGAAATGTTGAAGCTTTTCCACTTGTTTGTGGAAACGTCTTTTTTTTGAAAATGACTAAACCTGTTCAGGCAAAAGCACAGTCGCCTGCCCTTGAGTGCCCAGATACTGTGCTTTTGGCCATGATTCGGGTTTTAATTGTGTGGTTTTTTTGGTGTTGGTCTGTATGCTGTCTTGGTCCTGTGCCTTTTGTGTGATAATTGACATACTTACATGGTCTGTCCTTTCCGCTTTGCTCTATTTTAGTCTTGGGGTTCCTCACACATCCTATGCTGGATTTCATGAGGTGTTTAAAATTAGCAAAAAAAAGTTTCCCTTTGTCAAAAAATCTATCTATGGGTGTTTCTTGGGGTCAAATAGTGTCTCTTTTGTCCATGACTAAAAAATTTTTCACTAACTATGTTAGTTCTGCAATTGACTGAGTCGGCTAATCAGAATGAGGTTATTATTATGGGCGACTTTAACTATCCCAGAATAAATTGGGAATCTGAAGCTTTACTCTCAAAAAGGAAACGGGTTTTTTGTCAATAACTAATGATAATTCCCCTTTCCCAAAATGGGCAGGAACCGATAGAGGAAAGGCCCTTCTAGAAAAATTTTAACTAATAGACCCGAAGAGTAACAAAGGTCAGGTTTAGGGGAACTAGGGGAAAAGTGACCATAAATAATAAATTTCCGTTTATCCTTCAATAGAGTTTTTTTGTCAAGGACCACAAAAACACTGAAATTTTAGGAAGGGTAATTTTTTCTGCTTAGGGAGGCCCTAAACCGATTGACTGGGACAATGTGTTTAAATAGGCAAACTAATAAAAAATGGGATATTTTTTTAAAAAAATCCTAGGGAACCACTGTGAGAGGTCATACCTTATGGAAAAAAAAAAATTATAAACAGGAAAAACCCAATGTTTGGATCAATAGGGGTTAGAGTGGCAATTTTCTCAAAAATTCGGTTCGGTCACTTCGCCGATTTTTTCCGACAAAATTCGTTTCGGGCCGAATTATTCGGCCAATCAATTTAAAAAAAAAGCTATTTCCCCGGCTGCCAGACCCCGCAGGGGGCGTAGAACGTTTTGCCCTGCTTAAATAATGCAAGGGGGGCTGGTTGGTCTTCATACAAAGTTGTGTTTTAGTTGACCGCACATGACTGCCGCCGCTCTTAGAATCGCTTCACTATAAAATGCCCTGGGCACTTATGGGGGCAAAAACTGACCAAAAAAAATGAAGCGGGGAAAGTACCTGATAAAGTCATGGGAGCAAAAGCTGGAAAAAAAAAAACTGAGAGCCAGGGGCAACATTAGTGACGAGTGTGGAGGGACGGGGGGCAGCCACGCGCAAGAGGTCAGACAGGGCACAATACATTTTGGAAGTGGCAAAACAGTACCAGGCCGCAAGTGGCCAATGACACAGGTGGAGGTCACGGTGGCGCAGCATGAA